>WNWK01002104.1:156125-229223 GCA_009830355.1 Cherax destructor
CAGAAGCCTGCTCAAGTGCCATTACTGAACGAATTTACTCCCTTAAGAAATAATGTCAAATACATAGGTTAGTCCATTTCAGACCCCCAAAAATACACTTACAAAAGCACTTACAATATTATGCTTACATAATTGTACGATTTCCGGGGTGTTTGTTAGATAAGGTTGGGCAATAAAGTATAAAATAAGGAAGGGCAATAAAAGGTTAAGATAGAATTGGGGGGCAATAATGTTGTAAGGTGTAAAAATGTATATGGTAATAATAATAATAAAGAGATTTTGTAGTTATTAAATACAAATTAAGACTATGAGGTAGAATGGTAATTGAATACAAAAGTGAAAATTCAATAGTAAGGGGGTACTAGAATTTTTAGGGAACAAAATTTATGGATGATTCATAACACTATTCGTGGACTGTGGGTTTTAAACTGCATGTTATTCTAATTCTGTTAACCCAGGATCACTCAGGAATGTTTTTAGTTCATATTCTGTAGATATGAAATACCTCTTCCCAGTGGGCTGTTTCCTAACTGCGATTTTGCCGTCCCTCACAAAGCACTGATGAATTTTTTGGGCATTGCGTAATTTTCTTAGTCGATAAAGGAGGTTTTGTCTTGTTTTGGTAAGACATTCATTGACATATATACATCTGATTTCATAGCTATGGATGTTTTTAGTAGGTTATTTCTTTGCAAGCTGGTATTGAATTTTAATAGCACTGTGTTTTTCCCTGCTTGGTAGCCCATCAGTTTTCAATCTTTTTAGTTCATCACTACGTATGTTTAGGCTAAAGTGGTCCTTGAAAAGTTGTAGGGTGGCTTCCATGCATGTCTCTTGGGTGACTGTAGGTGGAAGATGTTTGCTATTAACTACAACAGCGTCACATAGCTGTTGTTGGTCATTATGGTCTTGGAAGTTGTAGATAACATTGGTAAGTTGTAGATCCACTCGTGATCTTTCTTCTATGATGTTCTTATTCAGTTGGGTGACTTGGTCTTTTAGAGTGTTGATGGTGTCCACGGACTGGGTGTGGGTGTTGCTTAGTTGTTCTAGGGTGCTTAGTTTGTCTTCCAGAATTGTGATCTTGATGAGGTACTGTGCGTTGGAGGTTTTAAGCTCCTGCATTTCCTGGGTAAGCTTGGTGATTGTTTGGTTCTGAATCATAAGGAGTTTAGCTATTTCTGGGTCAGTAATCTTCTTAACATCAAATCCATGGAAGGAATTATCTTGGACTTTGGCGGCGGCCATATTTGTTTTTGTCTGTCGAGTGTTGTGATGGTGCAGGTGGTTGATGATGACCCTTGTCCATTGGCCAAGGGGTAAAGAAAGAGATCATTGAAAAAATATGAAAGTGGTGTACGTGTGGGGAGCTCTCTAGGATGTATGGGAAGGCCCATTCAACCATCACTTCCATCTTGTTGAAGAAAAAGGAAATCAAGGAAGCTGATGTTGCAAAAGGGGTGAATATGCTAACGAAAAAGAGATCGCAAATAATCGAAGAAGTTGAGAAGTTGTTGCTTTTGTGGATCAGACAAAAGAGTTAGCAGGAGATAGTGTTACACAGTCAATAATTTGCGAAAAGGCAAGGCAGTTGCATGACGATCTCATAAAGAAAAGTCCTTGAACGAATGCTGATGTTGATGAATTCAAGGCCAGCAAAGGCTGGTTCGAAAATTTTAAGAAGTGAAGTGGCATACACAATGTTGTAAGGCATGGAGAGGCTCCAAGTTCTGACAAATGTGCAGCTGAAAAATTTGTTCAGGAATTCAAGGGGTACATAGAGGCTGAACAATTCAAACCCCAACAAGTGTTCAATTGTGATGAAACAGGCCTCTTTTGGAAGAAAATGCCAAAGAGGACCTACATCACGAAGGAGGAAAATGCACTGCCAGGACACAAGCCTATGTTGTGTGGTAATACCAGTGGGGATTTCAAAGTGAAGCCTTTACTGGTGTATCACTCTGAAAATCTCAGAGTGTTCAAGAAGTACAGTGTTGCCAAGGCTAATTTGTATGTGTTTTGGAAGGCTAACACTAAGGCATGGGTCACCAGGGAAATTTTCCTTGATTGGTTCAATGAAGTGTTTGGCCCCAGTGTGAAGAAATACCTCCTGGAAAATAAATTGGACCTCAAGTGCCTCCTGGTAATGGACAATGCTCCTGCTCATCCTCAAGACATGGAAGAGCAAATGGTGAAGGATTTTAAGTTCATCAAAGTGAAGTTCTTGCCCCCTAATACCACTCCTCTCCTCCAGCTTATGGACCAGCAGGTCATTTCAAACTTCAAAAAACTCTACACCAGAGCAATGTTTCAAAGGTGTTTTGACATAACCTCAGACTCTGAATTGACCCTAAGAGAGTTCTGGAAAGATCACTTTAATATCCTTAATTGCATACGCCTTATAGGTAAGGCTTGGCAGGAAGTGACTCCCAGGACGATGAACTCTGTTTGGAGAAAATTGTGGCCAGATTGTGTCCAAGAGAGGGATTTTGAAGGGTTTGGGGCTGACTCTTGACAGCCCTATGCCAATTGTGGAAACAATTGTGGAATTGGTGACGTCCATGGAGATGGAGGTTAGTGGTGAGGATGTGGAAGAGTTGGTGGAGGACCACAATGAAGAACTAACCACTGCAGAGCAGCTGGACCTTAATCTGCAAGAGCAACAGACCAGAGCTCAGGAATTTGCTTCAGAGGAGGAGGAAGTGAGAAGGAAGAAGTTGCTTTCTTCAGACATTAAGGAGATGTGTACAATGTGGACTAAGATGAAAAGATTTGTGGAGGAGCATCACCCTGACAAAGCTGTTGCAGGCCATGTATGTGACATGTTCAATGACAATGTCTTGTCACATTTTAGGGACATTTTAAAGAACCGCCAGAAACAGACCTTTCTGGACAGTTATTTTGCAAGAAAGGAATCCAGTGACTCTCAACCTGGTCCTAGTGGCATTAAAAAAACAAAGAAGGGAAGTGACCCCAGAAAAGGACTTGGTACCTGAAGTGTTAATGGAAGGGGATTTCCCTTCCAAACATTAGCAACACCACCTTCCTCTCCCCTCCTTCCTTCTTCCACACATCAACAACTCTTCAATAAAAGTAAGTGTCAATTTATTACTATTTTATACTATGTACAGTATATATCTCATTGTTTTCTGTGTAGACAAATGTACATTTTATGTAAAAAAAATTTTTTTTACATACTTTTGGGTGTCTGGAACGGATTAATTTGATTTACATTATTTATTATGGGGAAAATGGTTTTGAAAGTCGTCCATTTTGAAAATAGGCGGACTCTCAGGAATGGATTATGGATGATTTTCAAGGGCTCACTGTACTTTTAGGCCTTGAGGTATTGAAAAATATTTAATATCTGTACTTAATGCAAAATGTACATGATACAGTAAACCCTCCATAAAATGGACTACAGTGGACCCTCAAAATAGGCTCCCTTGAATATAGGCGAATTTGAAAATAGTCCAATTTTTCGGCAAAATATTGGCATAATAGTCCGTTGGCTTAAAAATGGGCGGTCGTCTGAAACGCGTCTGCGTGGCCTCCCAGCCGCATGGGCACATAAACACCACATTGACGTCAGTGTGCCATTGTTTACCAGCGAGTGACCGCCACCCACGCATTCATACCATACATTTTGTCATTATTCCATTGTTTTAGTGCTTTCAACTGCTAAATAAGCCACCATGGGCCCAAAGAAAGCTCCTAGTGCCAGCCCTGGTAAAGAGTGTAGCAGGGATGCAGAGAGTGTAGCAGGAAGGCAAGGACTTGGTCCCTTTAAAGTGTTAATGGAAGGATTCCCTTCCCAAAACACTAGCAATACCTCCTTCCTCTCCTCCTTCCTTCTTCCACACATCAACAACTCTTCAATAAAGGTAAGTGTCAATTTATTACTGTTTAATACTATATATCTCATTTTTTTCTGTGTAGATAAATGTACATTTCATGTAAAAAAAAAATTTTTTAAATACTTTTGGTGTCGGGAATGGATTAATTTGATTTACATTATTCTTATGGGGAAAATGGTTTTGAAAGTCGTCCATTTTGAAAATAGGCGGACTCTCAGGAACGGATTATGGACGATTTTAAAGGGCCCACTGTAATTGGGGGATTGTCTGAGTGTTCGTTAAAACAGAATAATGTTAAAAAGGCAAAAGCAATTACATAGTACTTTACCGTATATGTACTTAAAATAGGGCTCGCACACAGTTTATTGTTACAAGTACATTGGTTCCCCCGAGTTTCATACTTTATTCATTCCGAAAGGCTGTTTGAGGGCCGTTACTAACGAATTTGTTCCCATAAGGAATAATGTAAATTAGATTAGTCTGTCTCAGACCCCAAAATACACTTACAAAGAACTTACAATAATACACTTACAAATTGTTCGAGTTGGGAGCAGTACAAAACTTGGGGTACCACTGTAATTACAATAAACATAGGGGGTTTTTTGCCCATTATTTAAAAGTCTGTTGTATCAAAGTTTGTTATATCAAGGGCTAACTGTATATTTAAGCATTATTCAGCATATACTGTATTCCTACTTCCATTATATGTCACTTGTTTTATATGCCTAATGTTTTCCAGACTATAACTTACTATGCAGAAGGAAGTCGCAAGAGAGTCTAGAAAAGTAGCGGAAATCAAGAGACCTGAGATTAAACCAGGTGATGATTATCTGGAGTGGTGTTGAGATGCTTATCCCTTCTCTTCCTCCCTCTCATCTGGAATTTTGTCGCATCATTGACATCGATTATGAATTTAAGGTAAGTGCAAGTGTTTTTATTCAAGTTCTGCTTTTATTTATAATAGAAATTTATGGGTCACCCTACCTTGGTGGGAAACAGCTGATGTGTTAATAAAAAAATTATGGCTGAGGATACTATTTGTAGTTTTGAATCATAGTATCAGCACGTCTCTGGCAAGACAGTGATGGAGTGAGTGATGGTGAAAGTGTTTCTTCTTTTTTAGGTCACCCCTACCTCAGTGGGAGATGGCCATTGTGTTAAAAATTTTTTTTTTATTAACACATAGGCTGTTTCCCACCAATGGCGAGTGGCCCAACAAAAAAACTTTCATCATCACTCACTCCATCCTGTCTTGCCAGGCATCTACACTACAGCTACAAAACTGCAGCATTAACACCCCTTCTTCAGAGTGCCGGCCCTGTACTTCCCATCTCCAGGAATCAAGTCCGTCCGGTTTCCTGAAACACTTCATAAATGTTACCTTGCATACAGTCCAACAGCACGTCAAGTCCTAAAAACCATTGGTCTCCATTTGCTCCTATCTAACACGCTTGTGAAGTCAAAGCCCTCGCACACAAACCTCCTTTACCCCCTCCCTAAAACCTTCTAGGCCGACCCCTACCCCGCCTTCCCTCCATTACAGATTTATACACTCTCGAAGTCATTCTATTTTGTTCCATTCTCTCTACATGTCCAAACCATCTCATTAACCCCTCCTCAGCCCTCTGGATAATAGTTTTGGTAATCCCACACCTTCTAATCTCCAAACTACAGATTCTCTGCATTATATTCACACCACCTTGCCCTCAGACATAACTTCTCCACTGCCCCAGCCTTCTCCTTGTTGCAACATTCACAACCCATGTCCACACCCATCAAGTGTTGGTATAACTATACTCTCATACATTCTCTTCTTTGCTTTCATGGAAAAGTTCTCTGTCTCCATAAGCTCCTCAGTCACCACTCACCTTTTTTCCCCCCGTTAATTCTATGATTTACCTCTCCTTCATAGACCCATCTGCTGACACATCCCCCCAAATATCTGAACACATTACCTCCTCCATACTCCCTCCCTCCAATCTGATATCCAATCTTCCATTAGCTAATTTTTTGTTATCCTTTTACCCACTTTACTCTTTCCTATATTCCTTTTAATTTCCTTCTTTTACATACCCTCCAAACTCATCCACCAACCTCTGCAACTTCTCTTCAGTCCTCCAAAACACAGTGTTATCAGCAAAGAGCAACTGTGACAACTCCCACTTGTGTTAGATTCTTTATCTTTTATCCCCATACCTCTTGCCAACACCTGAGCATTCACTTCTCTTATAACTTCATCTATAAATATATTGAAGAACCAAGGTGACATCAAAATCCCTGTCTAAGGCCTACTTTACTAAGAAATAATCCCCCTCTCGCCTACATATCTAACCTGAGCCTCACTATCCCGTAAAACTTTCACTTTGCCCCCTCCTATTCCATATTTGCAACATCTGCCACATTGCCCCCTATCCACCCTATTACCCTTTTTCCCAAATCCATTAATGCCACAAACACCTCTTTACCCTTATTTAAATATTGTTCACCTATATGTTTCACTGAAAACTTGGTCTACACCCCTTACCCTTCCAAACCTCCGTTCATCTGTATCCTGCTCTCCGTCTTCTCTTAATTCTTTCAATAATAACTCTACCATACTCTTTACCAGGTATACTCAATAAACTTTTCCCCTAAAATTTTTTACACTCTCTTTTGTCCCTTTGCCTTTTTACAAAGGAACCATGCATGCTCTCTCCCCAGTCCCTAGGTACCTTACCCTCTTCCATACATTTATTAAATAAAAGCACTAACCACTCCAAATTATTCCCCACCTGCCTTTAACATTTCTTCTATCCCATCAATCCCAGCTGCTTTTCCCCTTTCATTCTACTCACTGCCTCACGAACTTCCCCACACTCACAACTGGTTCTTCCTCACTCCTATAAGATGTTATTCCTCCTTGCCCTATACACAAAATCACAGCTTCCTATCTTCATCAACATTTACCAGTTCCTCAAAATATTCCTCCATCTTCCCGATACCTCTAACTCTCCATTTAATAACTCTCCTCTCCTTAACTGACAAATCCATTCTTTCCCTAGGCTTCCTCAACTTATTAATATCACTCCAAAACTTTTTCTTATTTTCAACAAAATTTGTTGATAACATCTCACCCACTTTCTCATTTGCTCTCTTTTTACATTGCTTCACCACTCTCTTAACCTCTCTTTTTCTCTCCATATACTCCTCCCTCCTTGCATCACTTCTACTTTGTAAAAACCTCTCATATGCTAACTATTTCTCTCTTACTACTCTCTTTACATCATCATTCCAAATCGCTCTTCTTCCCTCCCACACCCACTTTCCTATAACCACAAACTTCTGCTGAACACTCTGACACTATATTCTTAAACTTAAAAAAAAAAAACTATGGTTTGAAAATTTGGTTTCAGCGAAGTCTTGGTTATCTGAGGTGATGACTCATTTGTATTTACTAAAGCAGAGCTGTATGTGTGCCCTGTCTTGTGTGCTTAGTGTATCATATCATGGTAGAAATGCCTATAGTAAGTCCTCAACTTTTGAACACATTGAGAATCTTCTGTATTGTGTATAATATTTCTTTCTTCTTTCTTTCAACCGTCGGCCGTTTCCCACCGAGGCAGGGTGGCCCAAAAGGAAAACGAAGTTTCTCCTTTTACATTTAGTAATATATACAGGAGAAGGGGTTACTAACCCCTTGCTCCCGGCATTTTAATAAGCCTCTTACGACACGCATGGCTTACGGAGGAAGAATTCTATTCCACTTCCCCATGGAGATAAGAGGAAATAAGAACAAGAACTAGTAAAAATTGAAGAAAACCCAGAGGGGTGTGTATATATATGCTTGTACATGAATGTGTAGTGTGATTTAAGTGTAAGTAGAAGTAGCAGATGTACCTGAAATCTTGCATGTATAATATTATTATTATGTATAATGTCATTACAGCCTCTCCTCACTTAGCAACGTATTCGTTTACCGATAACTCAAACTTACGATGGGCTCTCCGACCAATATGCATACCTAAATAATGTAAATAAAAGCTGGTTTCCTCTATTCTGTTTATTACAATATCTACAGCACACTACTGTATAAACATTTAAAAATATACTAAAAATGTTATAAATGGTGCAAGGTTGACATTAAAGCAATATCAAAGATGACATAAACCCACTACCATTATAGTATGCTTCTCGTTTGGCAACAAATTCATTTACCAATGCGGTCTTAGGAACGGAACTCCGTCATTAAGTGAGGCGAGCTGTATTATACACAGTGCGAAAGGTCCCCAGCATATTCATAAGTTGAAGACTTCCCATATTACGAATATTATACACAGTGCAGAAGATTCTCAACATGTTTGTAAGTTGAGGACTTACTGTACTTGGAATTATCTAAAATAATGTACATTTTATCTTGCATATAAATATTATTTGTTGTAAAGTGTAATTTGGGTTTTTATTTTCTTTTGCAGTTTGAAATGGATTGCTCTGGAGTGCCACACAGACCTAGAGTACAAGTCACCACTGTTAATAGGTTCTATACCTCTGAAACAGTACTTCAGCTCATTTATGTTGGTACCTATTTCATATCCAGGTCAACCAATTGCTGCTCCTGGCCAGCCTCCCATACCAGGTTATGTTCCTGCTCCTGGACAGGTCTCTGCACCAGGCTTTGTTCCTGTGCCTGGACCAGGGTTCTTTCCTGGTCAGCCAGGTGCTCCTGGTTACCCAGGTCAGCCAGGTGCTCCTGGCTACCCAGGTCAGCCAGGTGCTCCTGGCTACCCAGGTCAGCCAGGTGCTCCTGGCTACCAGGTCAACCAGGTGCTCCTGGCTGCCCGGGTCAGCTACCACCTTCTGGCTACACTGACAACCTTACTGCACCAGCATACCCTAGACAACTTCCATACAACCCTAACATCCCACCTGCAGATTATTCTGCACCCACATTCCCAGGCATGCAGCAGTACCCAGGAATGCGTAAGTAAATTAAAAGTTTCAGCTCTGATTTGTGCTATACAGGTGCTGTATTATATGCCATAATCGGTAAATTATTTAATCCTGCATGTTAATTTTTTCTACATAGTGGCATTGAATTATCTTTCGTTTGTTATTTAGTTACGTGTAAAGATTTATTCACATTCTTGCAAATTCTTATATCATGGAAGAGGTGGGGTTTGAACCCATGGCAAGTGAGTCCAAAACTCACAGGCCAGTGGTTAATGGTATTAGCCATTAACCACTTGGAAAGCTGGCCCAGAGGTTAATACACTGGACTGTGAGTTTTTGCACTCACTTGACATGGGTTCGAACCTCACCTGTTCTGTGATTTGTTTGCAATTGTTATTACGATTTTGTGAGTCAAAGTAGGTAAATGCTGCAATGGGGTAAACGAGTTTGCAACAGGCTAAACAGCTAATATTGCATTCATTTGTAGAGAGTTGTGTTTAAAATGTAATTTGTATTTGTTTTAGTTCATGTTTGTGTTTAGTAGGCATGCTTAGGTCAAGGTGTTACCCTTATTTATCCTCCCACATTTAGTAATTGTTATTTTATGCTCGATACTTGGTACAGGAATACCTCACTAATATGATGGGTTAGGTTCTAGAGGAGAGAGAGAGATTTTGGGAAATGTTGAGTGAGTGTGTGGGGAGTTTTGAACCAAGTGAGAGAGTAATTGTGGTTGGGGATCTTAATGCTAAAGTGGGTAAAAATGTTGTGGATGGAGTAGTAGGTAAATTTGGGGTGCCAGGGTAAATGTAAATGGGGAACCATTAATTGAGCTATGTGTGGAAAGAGGTTTGGTAATAAGTAATACATATTTTATGAAAAAGAGGATAAATAAATATACAAGGTATGATATAGCACGTAAGGAAAGTAGTTTGTTGGATTATGTATTGGTGGATAAAAGGTAGATGAGTAGGCTTCAGGATGTACATGTTTATAGAGGGGCAACGGATATATCAGATCATTATTTGGTTGTAGCTACAGTTAGAGTAAAAGGTAGATGGGACAAAAGAAAATGGCAACAGCAAGTAAGAGAGGTAAAGTGTATAAACTAAGGGAGGAGGAAGTTAGGGTGAGATATAAGCAACTATTGGCAGAAAGGTGGGCTAGTGCAAGTAGGAGTAGTGGGGGTTGAAGAGAGTTGGGATAGTTTTAAAAATGCAGTATTAGAATGTGGGGCAGAAGTTTGTGGCTATAGGAGGGTGGGTGCAGGAGGAAAGAGGAGTGAGTGGTGGAATGAAGAAGTAAAGGGTGTGATAAAAGAGAAAAAGGTAGCTTATGAGAGGTTTTTACAAAACAGAAGTGTTAATAGAAGAGCAGAGTATATGGAGAGTAAAAGAAAGGTGAAGAGAGTGGTGAGAGAGTGCAAAAGAAGAGCGGATGAAAGAATGGGAGAGGCTCTGTCAAGAAATTTTGCTGAAAACAAGAAAAATTTTGGAGTGAGATAAACAAGGTAAGAAACCCTAGGGAACGAATGGATTTGCCAGTTAAAAACAGAGTAGGGGAGTTAGTAGATGGGGAGCTGGAGGTATTGGGTAGATGGCGGGAATATTTTGAGGAACTTTTAAATGTCGATGAAAAAAGGGAGGCGGTAATTTCATGTACTGGCCAGGGAGGTACAACATCGTTTAGGAGTGAAGAAGAGCAGGATGTGAGTGTGGGGAGGTGCGTGAGGCATTACGTAGAATGAAAGGGGTAAAGCAGCTGGAATTGACTGAATCATGACAGAAATGTTAAAAGCAGGGGGGGATATAGTGCTGGAGTGGTTGGTATTTTTGTTTAATAAATGTAAAATTGGGTTGTCTGAATGTGCGTGGATGTAGTGCGGATGATAAGAAAGAGATGATTGCCGATGTTATGAATGAAAAGAAGTTGGATGTCCTGGCCCTAAGCGAAACAAAGCTGAAGGGGTAGGCGAGTTTCAGTGGGGAGAAATAAATGGGATTAAGTCAGGATTATCTGAGAGAGTTAGAGCTAAGGAAGGGGTAGCAATAATGTTGAAGGATCAGTTATGGAAGGAAAAGAGGAATATAAATGTGTAAATTCAAGGATTATGTGGATTAAAATAAGGGTCGGATGCGAAAAGTGGGTCATAATAAGCGTGTATGCACCTAGAGAGGAGTGTAGAGGGAGAGAGAGATTTTGGGAGATGTTAGCGAATGTATAGGAACTTTTGAACCATATGAGAGAGTAATTGTGGTAGGGACCTAAATGCTAAAGTGGGAGAAACATGCAGAGAGGGTGTAGTAGGTAAGTTTGGGGTGCCAGGTGTAAATGATAATGGGAGCCCTTTGATTGAACTTTGTATAGAAAGGGGTTTAGTTATAGGTAATACATATTTTAAGAAAAAGAGGATAAATAAGTATACAAGATATGATGTAGGGCGTAATGACAGCAGTTTGTTGGACTATGTATTGGTAGATAAAAGACTGTTGAGTAGACTTCAGGATGTACATGTTTATAGAGGGCTACAGATATATCAGATCACTTTTTAGTTATAGCTACAGTGGGAGTAAAAGGTAGATGGGATACAAGGAAAATAGAATCAGTAAGTAAAGAGAGGTGAAGGTTTATAAACTAAAAGAGGAGGCAGTTAGGGTAAGATATAAACAACTATTGGAGGATAGATGGGCTAGTGAGAGTGTAGGCAATGAGGTCGAAAATGTATGGGGTAGATTTAAAAATGTAGTGTTAGAGTGTTCAGCAGAAGTTTGTGGTTACAGGCGAGTGGGTGCGGGAGGGAAGAGGAGCGATTGGTGGAATGATGATGTAAAGAGAGTAGTAAGGAGAAAAAGTTAGCATATGAGAGGTTTTTACAAAGTAGAAGTGATGCAAGGAGGGAAGAGTATATGGAGAGAAAAGAGAGGTTAAAAGAGTGGTGAAGCAATGTAAAAAGAGAGCAGATGAGAGAGTGGGTGAGATGTTATCAGCAAATTTTGTTGAAAAAGAGAAAAAGTTTTGGAATGAGATTAATAAGTTGAGGAAGCCTAGAGAACAAATGAATTTGACAGTTAAAAATAGGAGAGGAGAGTTATTAAATGGAGAGTTAGAGGTATCGGGAAGATGGAGAGAATATTTTGAGGATTTGTTAAATGTTGATGAAGACAGGGAAGCTGTGATTTCGTGTGTAGGGCAAGGAGGAATAACATCTTGTAGGAGTGTGGAAGAGCCAGTTGTGGGTGTAGGGAAGTTCGTGAGGCAGTGGGTAGAATGAAAGGGGTAAGGCAGCTGGGATTGATGGGATAAAGATAGAAATGTTAAAAGCAGGTGGGGATATAATTTTGGAGTGGTTGGTGCTATTATTTAATAAATGTATGGAAGAGGGTAAGGTACCTAGGGATTGGCAGAGAGCGTGTATTGTTCCTTTGTATAAAGGCAAAGGGGACAAAAGAGAGTGCAAAAATTATAGGGAATAAGTCTGTTGAGTGTACCTGGTAAAGTGTATGGTAGAGTTATTATTGAAAGAATTAAGAGTAAAACAGAAAGCAGGATAGCAGATGAACAAGGGGGCTTTAGGAAAGGTAGGGGTGTGTAGACCAAGTGTTTACAGTGAAACATATAGGTGAACAGTATTTGGATAAGGGTAAAGATGTTTTTGTGGCATTTATGGATTTGGAAAAGGCGTATGATAGGTAGATAGGGGGCAATGTGGCAGATGTTGCAGGTGTATGGAATAGGAGGAAGGTTACTGAAAGCAGTGAAGAGTTTTTATGAGAATAGTGAGGCTCAGGTTAGAGTGTGTAGGAGGAAGGGACTATTTCCCAGTAAAAGTGGGCCTTAGAAAAGGATGTGTGATGTCACCGTGGTTGTTCAATATATTTATAGATGGGGTTGTAAGAGAAGTGAATGCGAGGGTCTTGGCAAGAGGTGTTGGGCTAAAAGATAAAGAAGCAAATACAAAGTGGGAGTTGTCACAGTTGCTTTTTGCTGATGACACTGTGCTTTGGGAGATTCTGAAGAGAAGCTGCAGAGGTTGGTGGATGAATTTGGTAGGGTGTGTAAAGAAGAAAATTGAAAATGAATATAGGAAAGAGTAAGGTGATGAGGATAACAAAAAGAATAGGTGACAAAGATTGGATATCAGATTGGAGGAGAGAGTATGGAGGAGGTGAATGTATTCAGATATTTGGGAGTGGACATGTCGGCGGATGGGTCTATGAAGGATGAGGTGAATCATAGAATTGATGAGGGGAAAAGGGTGAGTGGAGCACTTCGGAGTCTGTGGAGACAAAGAACCTTGTCCATGGAAGTAAAGAGGGGAATGTATGAGAGTATAGTTATACCAACGCTCTTATATGGGTGTGAAGCATGGGTGATGAATGTTGCAACGAGGAGAAGGCTGGAGGCAGTGGAGATGTCATGTCTGAGGTCAATGTGTGGTGTGAATATAATGCAGAGAATTCAGAGTTTGGAAATTAGGAGGAGGTGCGGGATTACCAAAACGATTGTCCAGAGAGCTGAGGAGGGGTTGTTGAGGTGGTTTGGACATGTAGAGAGAATGGAACGAGACAGAGTGACTTCGAGAGTGTATAAATCTGTAGTGGAGGGAAGGCGGGTAGGGGTCGGCCTAGGAAAGGTTGGAGGGAGGGGTAAAGGAAGTTTTGTGTGCGAGGGCTTGGACTTCCAGCAAGCATGTGTGAGCGTATTTGATAGGAGTGAATGGAGGCATATGGTTTTTAATACTTGACGTGCTGTTGGAGTGTGAGCAAAGTAACATTTATGAAGGGATTCAGGAAAACCGGCAGGCCGGACTTGAGTTCTGGAGATGGGAAGTACAGTGCCGGCACTCTGAAGGAGGGTGTTAATGTTGCAGTTTTATAACTGTAGTGTAAAGCACCCTTCTGGCAAGACAGTGATGGAGTGAATGATGATGAAAGTTTTTCTTTTTCCGGCCACCCTGCCTTGGTGGGAATCGGCCGATGTGTTAATAATATAAATAAATGTATGAAAGAGGGGAAGGTACCTAGGGATTGGCAGAGAGCATGTATAGTTCCTTTATATGAAGGGAAGGGGATAAAAGAGAGTGTAAAAATTATAGGGAATAAGTTTACTGAGTATACCAGGTAAAGTGTATGGCAGGGTTATTATTGAAAGAATTAGAGGTAAGACAGAGAGTAGGATTGCAGATGAGCAAGGAGGCTTTAGAGTGGGTAGGGGATGTGTAGATCAAGTGTTTACAGTGAAGCATATATGTGAACAGTATTTAGATAAAGGTAGAGAAGTTTTTATTGCATTTATGGATTTAGAAAAGGCATATGATAGAGTAGATAGGGGAGCAATGTGGCAAATGTTGCAAGTGTATGGAATAGGTAGTAAGTTACTGAAGGCTGTAAAGAGTTTTTATGAGGATAGTGAGGCTCAGGTTAGGTGTGTAGGAGAGAGGGAGATTACTTCCCGGTAAAAGTAGGTCTTAGACAGGGATGTGTAATGTCACCATGGCTGTTTAATATATTTATAGATGGGGTTGTAAAAGAAGTAAATGCTAGGGTGTTGGGGAGAGGGTGGGATTAAATTATGGAGAATTAAATGCAAAATGGGAGTTGACACAGTTACTTTTTGCTGATGATACTGTGCTTATGGGAGATTCTAAAGAAAAGTTGCAAAGGTTAGTGGACGAGTTTGGGAGAGTGTGTAAAGGTAGAAAGTTTAAAGTGAACATAGATAAGAGTAAGGTGATGAGGGTATCAAACGATTTAAATAAAGAAAATTGGATATCACATTGGAGAGAGGATTATGGAAGAAGTAAATGTTTTCAGATATTTGGGAGTTGACGTGTCAGCGGATGGGTTTATGAAGGATGAGGTTAACCATAGAATTGATGAAGGAAAAAAGGTGAGTGGTGCATTGAGGTATCTGTGGAGACAAAAAACGTTATCCATGGAGGCAAAGAAGGGAATGTACGAAAGTATAGTGGTACCAATACTCTTATATGGGTGTGAAGCATGGGTTGCAAATGCTGCAGCGAGGAGGAGGCTGGAGGCAGTGGAGATGTCCTGTCTAAGGGCAATTTGTGGTGTAAATATTATGCAGAAAATTCGGAATGTGGAAATTAGGAAAAGATGTGGAGTTACTAAAAGTATTTGTCAGAGGGCTGAAGAGGGGTTGTTGAGGTGGTTTGGTCATTTAGAGAGAATGGATCAAAGTAGAATGACTTGGAGAGCGTATAAATCTGTAGGGAAGGAAGGCGGGTAGGGGTCGTCCTAGAAAAGGTTGGAGGGAAGGGGTAAAGGAGGTTTTGTGGGCGAGGGGCTTGGACTTCCAGCAAGCATGTGTGAGCGTGTTAGATAGGAGTGAATGGAGACGAATGGTTTTTGGGACATGACGATCTGTTGGAGTGTGAGCAGGGTAACATTTTGTGAAGGGATTCAGGGAAACCAGTTAATTGATTTAGTTGGACTTGAGTCCTGGAAATGGGAAGTACAATGCCTGCACTTTAAAGGGGGGGTCTGAGATAGTGACAGCTGGGAGGGACTTTTCTCAGCTGTCGTATCTGAGCTCCTCTGCAAAGACAGTGATTATGTATGAGTGTGATGAAAGTGTTGAATGATGATGAAAGTATTTTCTTTTTGGGGATTTTCTTTCTTTTTGGGTCACCCTGCCTCGGTGGGAGACGGCCGTCTTGTTGAAAAAAAAAAAAAAAAGGTTCTAGACCACCGCGTGAAGCGAATAGCAGCCTTTTTTTACTTGCAAGTGCATAAGAAAGCCTCAAAATATGTTTACACTTTCATTTAGTAAGTGCACAATTCACTAGGCCTAAAAAACAATGCAAAGAGAAAGGCAAGTGCCAGAAATAATAAACATGCATAGTGTAATCGAAAAGTGCCATATTAGCAAAATGCTCTAAGATGATCACTGTATTAACGAGTTATGCCCATACAATACATCTTCTCTTGTATACGTATACCGTTTTCTGAAACACTTTCCAGACATTATTAACTGTGGTGCCATCTAAAGGCAAAATGATGTCACTGATGATTTGCTGAAAGAGGTTAATGTTTAGACTTCAAAGGTGAGACATGTAAGTGGATATTTGCAGGAAGATGAAACGGTTTTCGTAATTTATTCGTTCCAGAATGCTGTTCAAGTGCCATTACCAAACGAATTTATTCCCATAAGGAATAATGTAAATTAGACTAGTCCTTTTAGACCCCCAAAAATGCACTTACAAAAGCACTTACAAAAATACACTTACAGTGGACCCCCGCTATTTGAACACTACAAAACTCACCCTTTTATGTAAGTTCATTTTTGTAAGTGCTTTTATAAGTGTATTTTTGGGGTCTGAAATGGACTAATCTAATTACATCATTCCTTATGGGAATAAATTTGTTTGGTAACAGCACTTGAACAGCATTCTGGATTGAGGGTGAGTTTTGGAGTGTTCGAATAGTGGGGGTCCACTGTATATATAATTGTTCGAATTTGGAGCATAACGAACACCGGGGGTCCACTGTACAGTGAACCCCTGAGTTTCGGTCATAATTCATTCCAGAAGGCTGCTGAAGTGCCATTACCAAACAAATTTACTCCCTTAAGGAATAATGTCAAGTAGGTTTGTCCATTTCAGACCCCCAAAAATACACTTGCAAAAGCACTTACAATATTACACTTACGTACATAATTGTTCGATTTCTGAGGTGACCGAAACTCGGGGGTCCACTGTTTATGATTTAAGTCTTTTGTTGGCTGTAACACAGGATTTGCATAAATCAGTGAATTAAGAGAAAGTTTAAGATACATGCATTTGAAAAGAGTTTGTTTAATGTGATGAAGCAAAATATTGAAACCCAAGTTTAATAAATATTAAATGGAAAAAAGTTAATTAAGTAAATAAGTTAGAGATAAAGAAGGAGTGGCAATAATGTTGAATAATCAGTTATGGCAGGTAAAGAGGGATTATAAATGTATAAATTCAAGGATTATGTGGAGTAAAATAAAGGTTGGATGTGAAAAGTGGGTTATAGTAAGTGCACAATATTTAACATTATCAACAAAGTTGATTAATCACTTAAATGTAAAAACCTGTTATAAATAATGCACACTGAGCCAACTCTGTTTCTATAGCATTAACCCTTTCAGGGTTTCGGCCATACTAGTACGGCTTACGCTCCAGGGTTTTCGCCGTACTAGTACACCTAAATTCTAGCACCCTCAAATCAAGCAGAAACAGGCTGGTAGGCCTAGATGTGAGAGAATGGGTCTGTGCGGTCAGTGTGCACAGTATAAAAACAATCCTGCACCACACAGTGCATAATGAGGAAAAAAAAACTGACTGTGTTTTTGGTTTAAAACAGCAACTTTGCAGTCTATTTTCGTATGGTATTTATGCTTGCATTCTCTTTTTCTTGGTCTCATTTGCTAGAATGGATGATATATTACAGAAATAGAGATAATTTTGATTGGTTTCATGATGACAAGTACTTTGAAACTGAGCGCAAAGTAGCGAAAATGTTCGATTTTTTGCTGGTGTTCAAGAGTAAACAAATCACACCATGCATCCAATACACATCAACTGGCGAGTCTAATATTCTTGCACAAGTGCACTGATATTATTTATACCATTTTTACAATGATTCAGTTAAATACATAACAGTAAATCTTCTATTTTTTGTGAGAATAAAAATTCAAAATGGAAAGCAAAAGTAATGTAAGATGGGCCTAAAGATGTGACTAATGAACAGAGAATATGTTATTTGAGTGCCAGGAATGTCTGTCTCGTTTATTTTGGACCCTATTTTGAAATTGGCATCTTTTGAAATTTGTATGAAATTGGCCAAATTGCCAATTTCTGACCACCTTATTGGGTAGTTGAAATCGGTAAATTGGCGGTTTCTTATACTCAATTGATAGAACAAATGAAGTTCTAGCGAAATAGCTATAATTTTAGTAGACTGAAACAATAGAATTTGCCGAAAATAGGGCTCAAAGTGGGCGAAATCGCCAATGCGTAAATAGCATTGATACCGTTAACTTCGCGAAAGCATAATTCCGTTAGTTTTCCATCACATTTCATAATTTTGGTGGCGTTATGATCGGAAAAAGATTCTCCATCATTTCATAAGAAAAAATAATGTTTTTTTTTTTCCGAAAAATTTGCAACCCTGAGAACGAGTTTTGGAGAGGGCCTCTCGACCCTAAAAGGATTAACAAATAAAATAATCCACTCTCTTGTACTCTTTGTAACTCATCTAATAAACATATAAACTGTAATTGCAATACAGTGGTCCCTCGGTTTTCGTGCATCTCCAAACTCAAACATTTATGTAAGTGTATTTTCGTAAGTGCTGTTGCAAGTGTATTTTTGGGGTCTGAAATAGACTAACCTACGTGACATTATTTCTTAAGGAAGTAAATTTGTTCGGTAATGGCACTTGAGCAGCATTCTGGAACGAATTTTCGACGAAAACCGAGGGACCACTGTACAACTAATTGTTTTAATTTGTCTGATCCGATTTAATTAATTTCATTGCTGCAATTAATAAATTATTATATTCAACTTATATTCAAATTTCACAATTAGATACACAATTATACTTCTTTTGTAAATTATCAACCATAATTTTTTACCATGTAGTCTACTGTTAATTAATTTTAAGAATGCCCACAATGCTCAGCCTATTAAGGGCTTTTGGCATGTACACCCCATTTATACCTATAACTATGTAGTACATCTTTGTATCATGTCTAAATAAAAATTATTATTATTATTATTATTATTATTATTATTATTATTATTATTTATGCACCTTTAGAAGAGAGAAGTGTAGAGGAGAGAGAGAGATTTTGGGAAATGTTGAGTGAGTGCATGGGGAGTTTTGAACCAAGTGAGAGAGTACTTGTGGTTGGGGATCTAAATTTTAAAGTGTGTAAAAATGTTGTGGAGAGAGTAGTAGGTAAATTTGGGGTGCCAGGGGTAAATGTAAATGGGGAACCGTCAATTGAGCTATGTGTAGAAAGAGGTTTGGTAATAAGTAATACATATTTTATGAAAAAAGAGGATAAATAAGTATTCAAGGTATGATATAGCACGTAATAAAAGTAGTTTGTTAGATTATGTATTGGTAGATAAAAGGTTGATGGGTAGGCTTCAGGATGTACATGTTTATAGAGGGGCAACGGATATATCGGATCATTATTTGGTTGTAGCTACAGTTAGAGTAAAAGGTAGATGGGACAAAAAGAAAATGGCAACAGCAAGTAAGAGAGAGGTAAAAGTGTATAAACTAAGGGAGGAGGAAGTTAGGGTGAGATATAAGCAACTATTGGCAGAAAGGTGGGCTAGTGCAAGTTTGTGTAGTGGGGGTTGAAGAGAGTTGGGATAGTTTTAAAAATGCAGTATTAGAATGTGGGGCAGAAGTTTGTGGCTATAGGAGGGTGGGTGCAGGAGGAAAGAGGAGTGAGTGGTGGAATGAAGAAGTAAAGGGTGTGATAAAAGAGAAAAAGGTAGCTTATGAGAGGTTTTTACAAAATAGAAGTGTTAATAGAAGAGCAGAGTATAAGGAGAGTAAAAGAAAGGTGAAGAGAGTGGTGAGAGTGCAAAAGGAGAGCAGATGAAAGAGTGGGAGAGGCTCTGTCAAGATTTTTTTCTGAAAACAAGAACAATTTTTGGAGAGAGATAAACAAGGTAAGAAAGCCTAGGGAACGAATGGATTTGTCAGTTAAAAACAGAGTAGGGGAGTTAGTAGATGGGGAGCTGGAGGTATTGGGTAATTGGCAGGAATATTTTGAGGAACTTTTAAATGTTGATGAAAAAAGAGAAGCGGTAATTTCATGCACTGGCCATGGAGGTTAGGAGTGAAGAAGAGCAGGATGTGAGTGTGGGGGAGGTGCGTGAGGCATTACGTAGAATGAAAGGGGGTAAAGCAGCTGGAACTGACGGGATCATGACAGAAATGTTAAAATCAGGGGGGGATATAGTGTTGGAGTGGTTGGTATTTTTGTTTAATAAATGTATGAAAGAGGGGAAGGTACCTAGGGATTGGCAGAGAGCATGTATAGTTCCTTTATATAAAGGGAAGGGGGATAAAAGAGATTGTAAGAATTATAGGGGAATAAGTTTACTGAATATACCAGGTAAAGTGTATAGCAGGGTTATTATTGAAAGAATTAGAGGTAAGACAGAGAGTATTATTGCAGATGAGCAAGGAGGCTTTAGAGTGAGTAGGGGATGTGTAGATCAAGTGTTTACAGTGAAGCATATATTTTTTTTATTTTTTATTAACACATCGGCCAATTCCCACCAAGGCAGGGTGGCCTGAAAAAGAAAAACTTTCATCATCATTCACTCCATCACTGTTTTGCCAGAGGGGTGCTTTACACTACAGTTATAAAACTGCAACATTAACACCCCTCCTTCAGAGTGCAGACACTGTACTTCCCATCTCCAGGACTCAAGTCCGGCCTGCCGGTTTCCCTGAATCCCTTCATAAATGTTACTTTGCTCACACTTTAACAGCACGTCAAGTATTAAAAACCATTTGTCTCCATTCACTCCTATCAAATACGCTCACACATGCTTGCTGGAAGTCCAAGCCCCTCACACACAAAACTTCCTTTACCCCCTCCCTCCAACCTTTCCTAGGCCGACCCCTACCCCGCCTTCCTTCCACTACAGATTTATACACTCTCGAAGTCATTCTGTCTCGTTCCATTCTCTCTACATGTCCGAACCACCTCAACAACCCCTCCTCAGCTCTCTGGATAATAGTTTTGGTAATCCCGCACCACCTCCTAATTTCCAAACTCCAAATTCTCTGCATTATATTCACACCACACATTGTCCTCAGACATGACATCTCCACTGCCTCCAGCCTTCTCCTCATTGCAACATTCATCATCCATGCTTCACACCCATATAAGAGTGTTGGTATAACTATACTCTCATACATTCCCCTCTTTACTTCCATGGACAAGGTTCTTTGTCTCCAAAGACTCCAAAGTGCTCCACTCACCCTTTTCCCCTCATCAATTCTATGATTCACCTCATCCTTCATAGACCCATCTGCTGACATGTCCACTCCCAAATATCTGAATACATTCACCTCCTCCATACTCTCTCCCTCCAATCTGATATCCAATCTTTCGTCACCTAATCTTTTTGTTATCCTCATCACCTTACTCTTTCCTATATTCACTTTCAATTTTCTTCTTTTACACACCCTACCAAATTCATCCACCAACCTCTGCAACTTCTCTTCAGAATCTCCCAAAAGCACAGTGTCATCAGCAAAAAGCAACTGTGACAACTCCCACTTTGTATTTGATTCTTTATCTTTTAACCCCACAGCTCTTGCCAAGACCCTCGCATTCACTTCTTTTACAACCCCATCTATAAATATATTGAACAACCACGGTGACATCACACATCCTTGTCTAAGGCCCACTTTTACTGGGAAATAGTCCCCCTCCCTCCTACACACTCTAGAGTGTGAAGCATATATGTGAACAGTATTTAGATAAAGGTAGGGAAGTTTTCATTGCATTTATGGATTTAGAAAAGGCATATGATAGAGTGGATAGGGGAGCAATGTGGCAAATGTTGCAAGTGTATGGAATAGGTAGTAAGTTACTGAAGGCTGTAAAGAGTTTTTATGAGGATAGTGAGGCTCAGGTTAGGGTGTGTAGGAGAGAGGGATATTACTTCCCGGTAAAAGTAGGTCTTAGACAGGAATGTGTAATGTCACCATGGTTGTTCAACATATTTATGGATGGGGTTATAAAAGAAGTAAATGCTAGGGTGTTGGGGAGAGGGGTGGGATTAAATTATGGGTAATTAAATGCAAAATGGGAGTTGACACAGTTACTTTTTGCTGATGATACTGTGCTTATGGGAGATTCTAAAGAAAAGTTGCAAAGGTTAGTGTACGATCAAAGTAGAATGACTTGGAGAGCGTATAAATCTGTAGGGGAAGGAAGGCGGGGTAGGGGTCGTCCTCGAAAAGGTTGGAAGGAGGGGGTAAAGGAGGTTTTGTGGGCGAGGGGCTTGGACTTCCAGCAAGCATGTGTGAGCGTGTTAGATAGAGTGAATGGAGACAAATGGTTTTTGGGACCTGACAAGCTGTTGGAGTGTGAGCAGGGTAATATTTTGTGAAGGGATTTAGGGAAACCAGTTAATGGATTTAGTTGGACTTGAGTCCTGGAAATGGGAAGTACAGTGCCTGCACTTTAAAGGAGGGGTCGGGGATAGTGACAGTTGGGAGGGACTTATTCTAAGCTGTCGTATCTGAGCGCCTCTGCAAAGACAGTGATTATATAATGTATGAGTGAGGTGAAAGTGTTGAATGATGATGAAAGTATTTTCTTTTTGGGGATTTTCTTTCTTTTTGGGTCACCCTGCCTCGGTGGGAGACGGCCGACAAAAAAAAATATATTTAGGCACAGGTACACATAAGTATAGTAATCATACATAATGTAAATTACCCAGGATAACCCAAAAAGTCAGCCAAAGTGACTTATTCCCAGTGTCCATGAATTTTACTTTATAAGTAATGAAAACCAATGACATACCTGTGACTGGCTTCAGTTTTTTTTTCTATCCTTGTAGTCTGAGCTGAGGTAAGTCTGTCTTGTCAATTGTGTGTTCAACCATGCTGTTGCTGTTAGGAGCCAGCTGGCTCACCATTTTGTTTTGTTTTGGCCCACTTAGCCATCACAATTTTTTGTAGTAGAGTTAATATATGATGCACAGTATAGGACTATATTGCCCAATAAATGCAGCATTTTAAGAGTATTTTCTTAACAGAATTTATTGTGTTACTGCTCACAGTCATCCTGTTTATATTAATCTGTCTTGAAATTTCCAACAGCTCTGCCAACTTACAACCAGTGTATGTTTGGAGTAATGAAGTACAATGAAGGTGACAGTGAGGATGAGAACCATGATCAGAATGACTCAAAATTTGCTCCTCATTATGTCTCCTACACACTGGCCAATTCAAAACATCAGCAATCAGGCAAGTTGTAGAAATATTGTTTTCATTCAGTAACCTCTGAATTGATAAGTATATACGTATACTGTACTCTTATATGGGTGTGAAGCATGGGTATTGAATGCTGCAGCGAGGAGGAGGCTGGAGGCAGTGGAGATGTCGTGTCTAAGGGAAATGTGTGGTGTAAATATTATGCAGAGAATTTGCAGTGTGGAAATTAGGAGGTGTGGAGTTACTAAAAAGTATTATTCAGAGGGCTGATAGGGGTTGTTGCCTGGTCAACCAGGCTGTTGCTGCTAGTGGCCCACTGACCCACATACCCATCACAGCCTTGTTGATCTTCCACACACTTGCCATTACCAGCCACTTGCTTTCCTTATTGAGTCTGTTAAATTGAGGGGTTTACTGCATTAAGGCTAACTTTTAACTTAAGTTTTAAAAATTTTTGGTGTTACAGGTGGTGATGTGACGACAGCAGTTGTTGGCGTGGTTGCAACAGCTAATGTGCAACTGAGTAGTACAAGCAGCAGCTCAAGCAGTGAACATTGTTCAGGAGGTATGTTAATAAGAACGAGGAAATGGAAAAGTTAGCTTATTATTATTTGAGTCCTGAGAGGTGAGAAATGCAGTGACTGTCATCTAAAGGAGGGGTGGAGATGTTGCAGTTCAGAGGTCCATCTGGGTTGTGATGTGAACACTTTTGGAAAGACAGTTGTTGAATGAATGACAGTGAATGAGTTTCCTGTTTTTTTGGTCACTCTACCTTGATGGAAGATAGTCACTGTGTCAAAAAAAATGTTTTAGGTTAAGTTTTTTTTTTTTCACAGTTTACAAACATTGTTTTTACTCTGTTGATTATATGTACTAAGAAGTACCCATTATCTGGTGTTAATTTTTTACAAACTTGTATGTGGTTATCACGACTCACAAAATTGTAATAACACTTGCAAATAAACCACAGATCAGATGGGGTTTAAACCCATGGCAGGTGAATCCTAACGCACTGGCCTGTGAATTTTAGGACTCGCTTACCATGGGTTCAGGCCCCCAACTGTTCTGTGGTTTGTATGTGGTTATCGCATTTTATTTTTCTGTCAGGCAATAAATGCATTAGTGTTTTAATTGTTCATAACTTATTTCTCAGTTTTAGCTGTAATTTTTGTATTATGTATTTTAGACTTTACATTTTTATGTTAATTAATACCACACTACTATTGCATGTACTGTGCTACAACTTCAGCAAATGGATTTTCTTAAAATAGCAAAGTCATGGTAATTTGCTCATTTTTTTTTTTTTAACGCATCGGCCGATTCCCACCAAGGCAGGGTGGCTCGAAAAAGAAAAACTTTCACCATCATTCATTACATCACTGTCTTGCCAGAGGGGTGCTTTACACTACAGTTATAAAACTGCAACATTAACACCCCTCCTTCAGAGTGCAGACACTGTACTTCCCATCTCCAGGACTCAAGTCCGGCCTGCCGGTTTCCCTGAATCCCTTCATAAATGTTACTTTGCTCACACTCCAACAGCACGTCAAGTATTAAAAACCATTTGTCTCCATTCACTCCTATCAAATACGCTCACACATGCATGCTGGAAGTCCAAGCCCCTCGCACACAAAACCTCTTTTACCCCCTCCCTCCAACCTTTCCTAGGCCGACCCCTACCCCGCCTTCCCTACACTACAGATTTATACACTCGAAGTCATTCTGTCTCGTTCCATTCTCTCTACATGTCTGAACCACCTCAACAACCCCTCCTCAGCTCTCTGGATAATAGTTTTGGTAATCCCGCACCTCCTCCTAATTTCCAAACTGTGAATTCTCTGCATTATATTCACACCACACATTGACCTCAGACAAGACATCTCCACTGCTTCACACCCATATAAGAGTGTTGGTATAACTAAACTCTCATACATTCCCCTCTTTACTTCCATGGACAAAGTTCTTTGTCTCCACAGACTCCGAAGTACTCCACTCACCCTTTTCCCCTCATCAATTCTATGATTCACCTCATCCTTCATAGACCCATCTGCTGACATGTCCACTCCCAAATATCTGAATACATTCACCTCCTCCATACTCTCTCCCTCCAATCTGATATCCAATCTTTCGTCACCTAATCTTTTTGTTATCCTCATCACCTTACTCTTTCCTATATTCACTTTCAATTTTCTTCTTTTACACACCCTACCAAATTCATCCACCAACCTCTGCACAGTGTCATCAGCAAAACGAAACTGTGACAACTCCCACTTTGTATTTGATTCTTTATCTTTTAAACCCACACCTCTTGCCAAGACCCTCGCATTCACTTCTCTTACAACCCCATCTATAAATATATTGAACAACCACGGTGACATCACACATCCTTGTCTAAGACCCACTTTTACTGGGAAATAGTCCCCCTCCCTCCTACACACACTAACCTGAGCCTCACTATCCTCTTAAAACTTTTCACTGCTTTCAGTAACCTACTTCCTATTCCATACACCTGCAACATCTGCCACATTGCCTCCCTATCCACCCTATCATACTTCTTTCTTCTTTCAACAAATCGGCCGCTTCCCACCAAGGTGGGGTGGCCCAAAGAGAAAAACAAAAGTTTCTCTTTTTAACTTTAGTAATGTATACAAGAGAAGGGGTTACTAGCCCCTTGCTCCCGGCATTTTAGTCGACTCTTACGACACGCATGGCGTACGGAGGAAGAATTCTGTTCCACTTCCCCATGGAGATAAGAGGAAATAAGAACAAGAACTAGTAAGAAAATAGAAGAAAACCCAGAGGGGTGTGTATATATATGCTTGTACATGAATGTGTAGTATGACCTAAGTGTAAGTAGAAGTAACAAGACATACCTGAAATCTTGCATGTTTATGAGACAGAAAAAAAAGACACCAGCAATCCTACCATCATGTAAAACAATTACAGGCTTTTGTTTTACACTCGCTTGGCAGGAAGGTAGTACCTCCCTGGGCGGTTGCTGTCTACCAACCTACTACCTACCCTATCATACGCCTTTTCCAAATCCATAAATGCCACAAAAACCTCTTTACCCTTATCCAAATACTGTTCACCTATATGTTTCACTGTAAACACTTGGTCTACACACCCCCTACCTTTCTTAAAGTCCCCTTGTTCATCTGCTATCCTGCTCTCCATCTTACTCTTTTTTTTTTTTTTTTTTTTTTCAACAAGTCGGCCGTCTCCCACCGAGGCAGGGTGACCCAAAGAAAGAAAATCCCCAAAAGAAAATACTTTCATCATCATTCAACACTTTCACCACACTCATACATAATCACTGTCTTTGCAGAGGAGTTCAGATATCGACAGCTGAGAAAAGTCCCTCCCAGCTGTCACTATCTCAGACCCCTCCTTTAAAGTGCAGGCATTGTACTTCCCATTTCAGGACTCAAGTCCAACTAAATCAATTAACTGGTTTCCTGAATCCCTTCACAAAATGTTACCCTGCTCACACTCCAACAGATCATCATGTCCCAAAACCATTCGTCTCCATTCACTCCTATCTAACACGCTCACACATGCTTGCTGGAAGTCCAAGCCCCTCGCCCACAAAACCTCCTTTACCCTTCCCTCCAACCTTTTCTAGGACGACCCCTACCCCGCCTTCCTTCCCTACAGATTTATACGCTCTCCAAGTCATTCTACTTTGATCCATTCTCTCTAAATGACCAAACCACCTCAACAACCCCTCTTCAGCCCTCTGACAAATACTTTTAGTAACTCCACACCTTCTCCTAATTTCCACATTCGAATTTTCTGCATAATATTTACACCACAAATTGCCCTTAGACAGGACATCTCCACTGCCTCCAGCCTCCTCCTCGCTGCAGCATTTGCAACCCATGCTTCACACCCATATAAGAGTATTGGTACCACTATACTTTCGTACATTCCCTTCTTTGCCTCCATGGATAACGTTTTTGTCTCCACAGATACCTCAATGCACCACTCACCTTTTTCCTTCATCAATTCTATGGTTAACCTCATCCTTCATAAACCCATCCGCTGACACGTCAACTCCCAAATATCTGAAAACATTTACTTCTTCCATAATCCCTCTCTCCAATGTGATATCCAATTTTTCTTTATTTAAATCGTTTGATACCCTCATCACCTTACTCTTATCTATGTTCACTTTTAACTTTCTACCTTTACACACTCTCCCAAACTCGTCCACTAACCTTTGCAACTTTTCTTTAGAATCTCCCATAAGCACAGTATCATCAGCAAAAGTAACTGTGTCAACTCCCATTTTGCATTTAATTCTCCATAATTTAATCCCACCTCTCCCCAACACCCTAGCATTTACTTCTTTACAACCCCATCTATAAATATATTAAACAACCACGGTGACATTACACATCCCTGTCTAAGACCTACTTTTACCGGAAGTAATCTCCCTCTCTCCTACACACCCTAACCTGAGCCTCACTATCCTCATAAAAACTCTTTACAGCCTTCAGTAACTTACTACCTATTCCATACACTTGCAACATTTGCCACATTGCTCCCCTATCCACTCTATCATATGCCTTTTCTAAATCCATAAATGCAATAAAACTTCTCTACCTTTATCTAAATACTGTTCACATATATGCTTCACTGTAAACACTTGATCTACACATCCCCTACCCACTCTAAAGCCTCCTTGCTCATCTGCAATCCTACTCTCTGTCTTACCTCTAATTCTTTCAATAATAACCCTGCCATACACTTTACCTGGTATACTCAGTAAACTTATTCCCCTATAATTTTTACACTCTCTTTTATCCCCCTTCCCTTTATATAAAGGAACTATACATGCTCGCTGCCAATCCCTAGGTACCTTCCCCTCTTTCATACATTTATTAAACAAAAACACCAACCACTCCAACACTATATCCCCCCCTGCTTTTAACATTTCTGTCATGATTCCGTCAATTCCAGCTGCTTTACCCCCTTTCATTCTACGTAATGCCTCACGCACCTCCCCACACTCACATCCTGCTCTTCTTCATTCCTAAACGATGTTGTACCTCCCTGTCCAGTACATGAAATTTTCGCCTCCCTCTTTTCATCGACATTTAAAAGTTCCTCAAAATATTCCCGCCATCTACCCAATACCTTCAGCTCCCCATCTACTAACTCCCTACTCTGTTTTTAACTGACAAATCCATTCGTTCCCTAGGCTTTCTTACCTTGTTTATCTCACTCCAAAATTTTTCTTGTTTTCAGCAAAATTTCTTGACAGAGCCTCTCCCATTCTTTCATCCGCTCTTCTTTTGCACTCTCACCACTCTCTTCACCTTTCTTTTACTCTCCATATACTCTGCTCTTCTATTAACACTTCTGTTTTGTAAAAACCTCTCATAAGCTACCTTTTTCTTTTATCACACCCTTTACTTCATTCCACCACTCACTCCTCTTTCCTCCTGCACCCACCCTCCTATAGCCACAAACTTTTGCCCCACATTCTAATACTGCATTTTTAAACTATCCCAACTCTCTTCAACCCCCACTACTCCTACTTGCACTAGCCCACCTTTCTGCCAATAGTTGCTTATATCTCACCCTAACTTCCTCCTCCCTTAGTTTATACACTTTACCTCTTTTTACTTGCTGTTGCCATTTTCTTTTTGTCCCATCTACCTTTTACTCTAACTGTAGCTACAACCAAATAATGATCTGATATATCCGTTGCCCCTCTATAAACATGTACATCCTGAAGCCTACTCATCAACCTTTTATCCACCAATACATAATCCAACAAACTACTTTCCTTACGTGCTATATCATACCTTGTATATTTATTTATCCTCTTTTTCATAAAATATGTATTACTTATTACCAAACCTCTTTCTACACATAGCTCAATTAATGGTTTCCCATTTACATTTACCCCTGGCACCCCAAATTCACCTACTACTCCATCCACAACATTTTTACCCACTTTAGCATTAAGATCCCCAACCACAATTACTCTCTCACTTGGTTCAAAACTCCCCACACACTCACTAAACATTTCCCAAAATCTCTCTCTCTCCTCTACACTTCTCTCTTCTCCAGGTGCATAAACACTTACTATAACCCACTTTTCACATCCAACCTTTATTTTACTCCACATAATCCTTGAATTTATACATTTATATTCCTTCTTTACCTGCCATAACTGATTATTCAACATTATTGCCACTCCTTCTTTAGCTCTAACTCTATTTGAAACCCCTGATCTAATCCCATTTATTTCTCCCCACTGAAACTCTCCTACCCCTTCAGCTTTGTCTCACTTAAAGCCAGGACATCCAGCTTCTTTTCATTCATAACATCTACAATCATCTCTTTCTTATCATTCGCACAACATCCACGCACATTCAAACATCCCACTTTGACGTTTTTCTTCTTCTTCTTTTAGTAAGCTATACAGGAAAAGGGGTTACTAGCCCATTGTTCCCGGCATTTTAGTTGACTTTTACAACACGCATGGCTTACGGAGGAAAGATTCTTATTCCACTTCCCCATGGATATGAAAGGGAAAAGCAATAAGAACAAGAACTATTAAGATAAAATCAAAGAAAACTCAGATGAGTGTGTATACAATAAACGTGTACATGTTTGCGTAGTGTGACCTAAGTGTAAGTAGAAGTAGCAAGACGTACCTGAAATCTTGCATGTTTATGAGACAGAAAAAAGACACCAGCAATCCTACCATCATGTAAAACAGTTTCAGGTTTCTGTTTCACAGTCACCTGGCAGGATGGTAGTACCTCCCTGGGTGGTTGCTGTCTACCAACCTACTACCTACAAATTTTTTTATATTAAAGTCCAGGGTTTATTCCCTGGACCCCAGCAATGAGATTCGCTCCTCTCATCGCCTGGCAATGGCGACAACCCCAAAATTTTTTTTATATTAAAGTCCAGGGTTTATTCCCTGGACCCCAGCAATGAGATTCGCTCCTCTCATCGCCTGGCAATGGCGACAACCCTTAATTCTTAATTCTCTTAATTCTTTCAATAATAACTCTACCATACACTTTACCAGGTACACTCAACAGACTTATTCCCCTATAATTTTTGCACTCTCTTTTGTCCTCTTTGCCTTTATACAAAGGAACAATACACGCTCTCTGCCAATCCCTAGGTACCTTACCCTCTTCCATACATTTATTAAATAATAGCACCAACCACTCCAAAACTATATCCCCACCTGCTTTTAACATTTCTATCTTTATCCCATCAATCCCAGCTGCCTTACCCCCTTTCATTCTACCCACTGCCTCACGAACTTCCCCCACACTCACAACTGGCTCTTCCACACTCCTACAAGATGTTATTCCTCCTTGCCCTATACACGAAATCACAGCTTCCCTGAATTCATCAACATTTAACAACTCTTCAAAATATTCCCTCCATCTTCCCGATACCTCTAACTCTCCATTTAATAACTCTCTCTCTATTTTTAACTGTCAAATCCATTTGTTCCCTAGGCTTCTCAACTTATTAATCTCGCTCCAAAACTTTTTTTTATTTTCAACAAAATTTGTTGATAACATCTCACCCACTCTCTCATTTGCTCTCTTTTTACATTGCTTCACCACTCTCTTAACCTCTCTTTTTCTCTCCATATACTCTTCCCTTCTTGCATAACTTCTACTTTGTAAAAACCTCTCATATGCTAGCTTTTTCTCCCTTACTACTCTCTTTACATCATCATTCCACTAATCGCTCTTCTTGCCTCCCGCACCCACTTTCCTATAACCACAAACTTCTGCTGAACACTCTAACACTACATTTTTAAACCTACCCCATACATCTTCGACCCCATTGCCTACATTCTCACTAGCCCATCTATCCTCCAATAGTTGTTTATATCTTACCCTAACTGCCTCCTCTTTTAGTTTGTAAACCTTCACCTCTCTCTTACTTACTGCTTCCATTTTCCTTGTATCACATCTACCTTTTACTCCCACTTTAGCTACAACTAAAAAGTGATCTGATATATCTGTGGCCCCTCTATAAACATGTACATCCTGAAGTTTACTCAACAATCTTTTATCTACCAATACATAGTCCAACAAACTACTGTCATTACGCCCTACATCATATCTTGTATACTTATTTATCCTTCTTCTTCTTAAAATATGTATTACCTATTACTAAACCCCTTTCTATACAAAGTTCAATCAAAGGGCTCCCATTATCATTTACACCTGGCACCCCAAACTTACCTACCACACCCTCTCTACATGTTTCTCCTACTTTAGCATTTAGATCCCCTACCACAATTACTCTCTCACTTGGTTCAAAAGTTCCTATACATTCACTTAACATCTCCCAAAATCTCTCTCTCTCTTCTACACTCCTCTCTTCTTCAGGTGCATACACGCTTATTATGACCCACTTTTCGCATCCGACCCTTATTTTAATCCACATAATCCTTGAATTTACACATTTAAATTCCCTCTTCTCCTTCCATAACTGATCCTTCAACATTATTGCTACCCCTTCCTTAGCTCTAACTTTCTCAGATACTCCTGACTTAATCCCATTTATTTCTCCCCACTGAAACTCGCCTACCCCCTTCAGCTTTGTTTCGCTTAGGGCCAGGACATCCAACTTCTTTTCATTCATAACATCAGCATTCATGCTCATTTATTTGTTTTAATAAGGAAATATAATACTTTATGGTCTCGGTAATCTTCAGTGGACCCCCGAGTTTCGTAAACCCCGGAAATCGTACATTTATGTAAGTATAATATTGTAAGTGCTTGTGGAAAAGTATTTTTGGGCGTCTGAAATAGACTAACCTACGTGAAATTTTTCCTTAAGGGAGAAAATTCGTTCGGTAATGGCACTTGAGCAGACTTCAGGAGTGAAGTTTTTACGAAACTCGGGGGTCCACTGTACTCTATAATATTTTATTTTTACCACATTGGCTGTCTCCCACAATTAGCTGTCTGTTCATTCAATACGTGTCTTGCCAGAAGTGCACAGACATCACAATTCAAATTATTTTTTTAACTACTACATCCCCACCCATCCTACAGAGTATGGGCACTGTTGTTCCCACCTCCAGAACTGCAACATCCCCACCCATCCTTCAGAGTGCAGGCATTGTAGTTCCCACTTCTTGAAATCAAGTCCTGCTACCAGTTTTCCTTCTTAAATGTTACCTTGCTGACACTCCAACAGCATACCAAATCCTAAAAGCAACCAACCTCCACCCTAATCTAAAACACTTAAAATAGCTGCTAGATGCTCAAGCCCCTGCTAAAGTACTTTGAACCTTTACCCTTCCCGAGATGACCTTTACCCTTCCTTTTTTCCTTTCACCCTGGATTTATACACCCATCTACTTGCTTAACCTATTCTGCTACATCCTTTCTAAAATACCAAGCCACGTCAATCACTCCACCTGTCTTCTGCCATCTGGTTGGTTAACTGATTTAAAGGTTATTGACTACTCAAAAGTTCATTAAGGCTTCATGTCACCTGTTCACCACTAGTCATGAAATCTGAATTAAAATAAACTTTGTGTATATACACTAAGAGACATGTATTTCTATGTGTATATATCCTGTTCTCCAGCCTCTGAATTGTACTTGACATCTCCACAGCTTCCATCCTCTTTGCTGCAAATTTAAACCCTTCCTCACACATCCATATCAATATTGGTATCACAGACTTTTTTTTAACACAGTGGCCATCTTTTACTAAGGTAGAATGACCCAAAGAGAGAGGAAAATCATTCCTTCAATTTCTGTCTTGCCAGATGCATGCTGACATTCTAGTTCAGATGTCCCTCTGAACTGCAACATCCTCAACTCTCCTTTAGAATGCAGGTATTGTATTTCCTGCTTCTAGGACTCGAGTCTGGCTTCCCTGAATTCCCTCATGAATGTTACCTTACTCACACTAAAACAGTTTGTCAAGTTATAAAAACCACTTGTCTCCACTCCGATCTGATGTGCTTACACAAGCCTGTTGGGTGGTCAAGCCCGTAGTGCTCAAAACCTCCTTTACCTCCTCCCTCCAATTCTTCCTGGGACAACCTCTACCCTTCCTTCCCTTCATCTTGGATTTATATACACCTAGTTTGTGCCTTCTACCCTAAGTGCCCAAACCATCTTAACAGCCCCTCCTGAGCCCTCTGAATTATATTTTGATACATTCATTTTTTTTTACTGCCATATATAAATTTCCTTTCCACAGACACCTTAGCACTCCAACCACCATTTTTTCTCATCTGTTCTGTGGTTCATCCTGTCTTTCATAGGACTATCTGCCAGCAGCTCCACAACCAGATACCTAAACATATTCATTTCCTTTGTATTCCCTCTATATCCAATCTTCCACTACTTAAGATTTTTGTTACTCTTATCATCTTGCTTATTTTTGTGTTCACTTTAAGTCTCTATCTTTCACATACTCATCTTTCTCCAGCCTTAGTATTCACACACACTGTGTGGCTAGTTAATGGTATGTGTGGGCTATTATTTGTGTGGTATGTGTGGGCTATTTGTGTGGTATGTGTGGGCTATTTGTGTGGTATGTGTGGGCTATTTGTGTGGTATGTGTGGGCTATTATTTGTGTGGTATGTGTGGGCTATTATTTGTGTGGTATGTGTGGGATAATGCGTGTCATAAGAGGCTGCTAAAATGCCGGGAGCAAGGGGCTTGTAACCCCTTCTCCTGTATATATTACTAAATGTAAAAGGAGAAACTTTCGTTTTTCCTTTTGGGCCACCCCGCTTTGGTGGGAAACAGCCGACGTGTTGAAAGAGAGAAGATGTGTGGGCTATTATTTGTGTGGTATGTGTGGGATATTATTTGTGAGGTATGTGTGGGATATTCGCATGGTATGTGTGGGTTATTTGTGAATTATTCACTTCTTTTACAATCTCATTTATAAATACAGTGGACCCTCGGTTAACGAATACCCCGGAAATCGTGCAATTATGTAAGTATAATTTTGTAAGTTCTTGTGGAAGTGTATTTTTGGGGGTCTGAAATAGACTAACCTACGTGAAAATTTTCCTTAAGGGAGTAAATTCGTTCGGTAATGGCACTTGAGCAGACTTCAGGAGTGAAGTTTTTACGAAACTCGGGGGTCCACTGTACAGTGGACCCCCGGTTTACGATAGTCTCCAAACTCGCCCTTTTATGTAAGTTTATTTTTGTAAGTGCTTTTGTAAGTGTAATTTTGGGGGTCTAAAAGGACTAATCTAATTTACATTATTCCTTATGGGAATAAATTCGTTCAGTAATGGCACTTGAACAGCATTCTTGAACGAAAAAAATGACGTAATCCGGGGGTCCACTGTATATTAAACAACCATGGTGACATCATACATTAATGTCTAAGGAATGCATTGACTGGAAAATAGTTCTCTTCTTTCCTACATACCCTATCCTAATTTGTACATAATACAGTGGACCCTCGGTTAACGAATACCCCGGAAATCGTGCAATTATGTAAGTATAATTTTGTAAGTTCTTGTGGAAGTGTATTTTTGGGGGTCTGAAATAGACTAACCTACATGAAATTTTTCCTTAAGGGAGTAAATTCGTTCGGTAATGGCACTTGAGCAGACTTCAGGAGTGAAGTTTTTACGAAACTCGGGGGTCCACTGTATACCCAAAGCCTAAATAAAATTTTATTTTCTTTCATGTAAACATTTGGTCTATACTTTTCCTGCATTTTCAAACTCCTTGTTCCTCTGTAATTCTACTTTGTCTTATCCTTGACTTTTTCATTTATTATTCTACATACATATATTGCACAGTTTCACCAGCCACTTCTAAACTACGTTCTCACCTGCTTTTAGCACATCAGTTTTAATCTTATCTCTCCCAGTTGCTTTATTCCCTTTCATTTTACCTATTGCCTCACACACTTCTCCACACTCTTCTCTGGCTCTTTACTCCTAACATATCTTATTCCTCCCTACCCAATGCTTGGAATCACCATCCATCACTCATCATTTGACAATTACCTCTACCTCCCCATTGAACATTTCCATTCTCTCATTTGTAACTGCCAAATCCATTTGCTTCTCAGGCTTTCTCAAGTTATTAATCTCTCTCTTAATTTGTAAATGCAGACATAACTTTATTAACATATTTTGGTACCTTATATTGGGAATCAAATTTCAGTGGATAAAGCACCACTCATCATTCACCACCAAGAACATCATTCTCACTCAGACTCTGACCACGAGCACGAGAATCACCAGCCAGAAGCCAAGCCAGTACACAAATCGCATAGTAACAGCTGCAACGAGGTTGGTTCAGACCCTGCACCAATAGCCAAGCCAGAGACCAAGTCCAGCAGCAGTAGTAGCAGCAGCAGCAGTAGCAGCAGCAGCAGTGAGACTGAGCCAGAACCAGAACCAGAACCAGAACCAGAACCTGAACCTGAACCAGAACCTGAACCAGAACCAGAACCAGAACCTGAACCAGAACCAGAGCATGATGAGTAAAAGGAAGTAACTTTTACATTGAAAGTTTGTCATGGTTTACTCAGCATTTTGGACTAGGACATTTGTTCTTAGTACATGTGATGGTTTTTAATAATATTTTTCCATGAATGTGGATACATATTAGTTTGCAGTTCTTGTAGCACATGTAAAAAGATTATGATCTGTTATTACTTAGGGACTGGCTATAATTGTCTTGATTTGGTAGGTAACATTTTATATATTTTTTTCACAATTTTGTTCAACTGCAATTTGAGTTACCATCACAATTTTTGAGAAGGCCTTATTATTATTAAAGTTGTAAATATTCTCATTTATGTTTATAATTTTTGATAGCAAAAATATTTTATTTTTGCAAAATCAAAATTTGCAGCATAGCTGAATTTGTATATGTATACGTATATGTATTGGCTTTAAACGTAAACTCAGTTTTAAGGAGTTGAAGTAATTGACGCAGTGTGGCTCTCTCTTGTTTAATTCATGTAATTAGTGATGTTAAGTTTTGTTAAATATTAAGCATTTGTTAGATTGAATAATTTTGTGTTGAAGTGTATATATTGTACCACTCAGCAGTATTATGTACCATATTTAAAGAAAATTTTTAATGTCATTTGACCAGTCATTTAGGTCTCGCTTTCATGAAATAAATTTGATATAATTTACTCTTAATTTTCTCTGTGCTGTATCTGATTCTTTGTTCTACCCATGATCTCTCCTCTGAGGGGATGGCCTTGATGGAGAGTCTTCAATACAAACCTACCTGTATATCATTCTAATCTATTCTATTCTATTTCACTCTCATGGAACACTGCATGTACATACTACTCTAGCAACTCTTGAAATTGTAATGATGCAGTTGTTAACGACTCATCGTACGAAGGGTTCAGACTCATGGCATGGTCCAGTGGATAGAACACTACTAGTTTTAGGACTGGCTTGCCATGGGTTTGAACCCTCCATTTGATGAGTCCTCTACTTACCTTTCCATGTTGTTGGTTGTCTACTTATTGCTGTATGCCCTTGTACCTCACACCTGTAGTATATCCTACTTGCACTTGTCGCAGCTGTAATTTGCCTCGTGCAATCATTGTCAAATACAGCATGTCTTGTCCATTTAATTATTTCATGTTGAATATTTTTTAGCCATCTGAATAATCTTGGATCTTCTTTGCATCTTTATTACTCGCACAACGGAGGGTTTGGATCTATGGCTAAGCCACTCCTAAATCTAGCAAACCAGTGTGTTATCCACTGTACCATGCTAGCTGAATAAGATTCATCAAACTATGTGTATTTCTATACACCACTGGGAGGTTAGCATGGGCCCCACTATGACCACAAATTCAAGTTTTTACAGACTAATCTTGCACCAGCATGGCTGATTGCTTGTCTCCCTTGTGACAATCTTAGAAATCTTATTTCAGTAATCTGAATTAAAGACAGGTCTCATTCTATTTCTGTTTCACTCCAACAGGTCACATCTGAAAGCAGCATTTCTCATTTATTCACTTTTACTTTAGGATCTAACTGGTTTTCCTTGCAGTATTTCTCGCCATTGTTCCTTATCTGCATAATACCGTACTTACCCTATAAATTACATTCTTCTGCTTAATCCTGTTATTCTTCACTTTCATTGGTTTTGTGCATAGGTTGACTGCTAACCTTTTCCGAGTTTTTTTTTTAATTTTTTCATGTATCACATTTGCAAGTGTACCCTAATTTGTTAGGGTCTTTAAAAAGGGTCAGTGGTTCTTGGCAAAAAAGTATTCAGGCCTAAACATGAATATAAAATGATGCCGTAAATGGAGTAGTTTTGAGCCCAAATATATACTGCATGCTAAACTTTCTACCTTACACAAAAGATTTCTACAGTACTGCTATACGTATATCACTGTATAATATTGTAGTGCATATAGGAAATGTAAATTAGAATGATGCATGTTAAGAGAGTGGGAATTGTGGTGGAGGTTTTATGTGGGTGATTTAGTGTTGTGCAAGTGGGAGCTCTTTCTTTTATATAATCTTAATTCTTTAATATCCTCTTTCCTTTTCCATGGACATAATTGAAGAGCATGTTGACATAACACAAACCCTTAAACAAAATTCTTTAAGGAAATCCCTGTTTATATCTAACATTGTTTGGTCTCATGAATTATGCACCACCTTTTAATTTTCCCCTCTCTCCTTTAATACTATTTCCAATACATTGCCCTTCTATACTATACTACTATACTATACAAGGTTGGTAAGTCACCATCCAGGAAGGTACTGCTGTTTTGTCATGAATGTGAATCCAAAAGCCTGTTAAGCATTTTGCATTCTGGGAGGATTGTGTGACTTCTATCTCATGAACATTTAAGAGGAGCAATCTTACAAACTTCTACTTATTTCGTGTACATTAATCTTTATTTTCCTGTGTGTTTGTGTATTACAAAACAGAGTGGAAAATAAAGATGAGTGTACACTAAATAAGTAGAAGTTTGTAAGATTGCCCCTCTTAAATGTTCATAAGGTAGAAGACACACACTACTCTTGCTATAATATAGCCTTTTAAGCAGGCCTGGTCTGAGACCAAGCTGCAGTGGTAATGATCTCTGTAACCATTATTCTTCTTTCTTTCAACACGTCAGCCGTTTCCCACCAAGGCGGGGTGGCCCAAAAGGAAAAACGAAAGTTTCTCCTTTTACAATTAGTAATATACACAGAAGAAGGGGTTTGTAACCATTATTATTATTATTATAATCATAACTAAGCGCTAAACTCACAAGGGTCATACAGCGCTAACCTATAACCATTAACAGAAACTCAGTGAATCCCAAATTTTTTCATCTCTTCTTTTCCATGCTTATTCTGTTTACAAAAGCATGAGCATACATGATGATGGCTCATTTTCTCCTATGTTACATTCAACTTCCATATTTCTGGATTATTATTATTATAATCATGTAGTGCTAAATCAATAAGTGTTAAACAGCACTTGGGGATTGGGATGTTATCAGATTTCATCTGAGGAAGGGGAGGGCAGCTCCAATATCATGTATCAAGAGCACATTACCAGCATCAAGGCACCTTCATAAAAGGAACACTCACAAGTTATCATACAGTGTCATACGCTTTGCAAAGACAAAGTAGCCATCCCCTCACTAATTCTTCAACTGTATTCTTTTAAGGATTTGTCATACTAATATGCTGCTTTATTAACTTTTCCTGCATATTACACTAGCCAACAAATTTAATTTTTTTATCCAGTTCAGAAACCAAATTAGTTGTTTTAAGCTAATTTTGATGTGTTGATATGAATTTGAGCCTTAGTCTTTCATATAAGTTTTTTAAATCTTATGAATATTTTTGTTATTTAAGATTGAAGAACCGTATGATATATGTTACCTTACAATCATAGGTATTATATTATTCATATTGTTATTATTATAATTAAAACCAAGCGCTAAACTCACAAGGGTCATACAGTGCTGCAGGGCAGGATATGGCTTGCTTGATTAGAGACTAGTGAGGGTAGAGAGGATATCAGAGGTAGAGGTAGAAATGGCCGTGAGGAGTGCTAAAGGAAGCACCATCAAAGTTTGTGTAATAAATCAGTTGCTGTCAAAACAATCAAAGAAGAAGTTTATGTCAAAGGTGGGGCCATCAGCGAGGAGGGAAGATAAGGTTGTTAGAGTGGTGATGACATAGGAGGTAAATTATGCATGCTTGTAGATATCAAATGTGGTGCATTATATTTGCAAACTGATAAATTTCCACACAGTCGTGTAAATGTATTGTGTTGAGTATGGCTCTCCCACACCAGTGTCTAGCAGAAGTCAGCCATCAAGCTGATTGTTTTTTCCTAATACGTATACAGTGGTCCCTTGGTTTTCGATTTTAATCCGTTCCAGATGGATCAGCTAAAACCAAAATCGGCGAAAACCAAAATTATTTTCCCCATAAGAAATAATGGAAATTCAATTAATCCGTTCCAGAAACCCAGAAGTTTGGAAAAAAAAAATTGGGGGGGGCCTTAAAGATAGATTTACATGCACAAATGAATGAACTGAATGTGGCACTTACCTTTATTGAAGACTAATGTTGCTGGATGGAAGAGAGGGAGGAGGGAAGAGGGAAGAGACCCTAATTTTTGGAAGGGGAATCCCCCTCCATAAGGACTCTAGGTACCAAGTCCTCATCTGGGGGCACTTCCCTTCTTTGTCTTTTAATCCCACTAGGACCAGCTTGAGAGTCACTGCACACCTGTGGCACTAATCTGTCCAGAGAGCTCTGTGTCTGGCGTCTCTTTAAAATGTCCCTAAAATGTGATAAGAGATTGCCATTGTACATGTTGCCTAGATGGATTGCAACATCTTTGTCAGGGTGATGTTCCTCCATAAATGAATGCACCCTACTCCACATTGCACAAATCTCCTTAATCTCTGAAGAAGGCACCTTACATCTCTCTTCCTCCTTCATTGAAGCAATTTCCTCAGATCTGTTTTGTTGTTATTGCAGCTCAAGCTCTTGCAGCTCTTCAGTGGTTAGATCTTCACTGTGGTCCTCCACCAACTCTTCCACATCCTGGTTACTCACATCCAACCCCATGGAAGTCCCCAATGCCACAATACTTTCCACAACTTCCATAGACTCCTCAGGGTCAGCCCCAAACCCTTCAAAATCCCTCTCTGGGACGCAGTCTGGCCACAACTTTCTCCAAGCAGAGTTCAAAGTCCTGGAAGTCACTCCCTGCCAAGCTTTATCTATAAGGCCTATGCAATGGAAGATATTGAAGTGATCCTTCCAGAACTCTCTTAGGGTCAATTCAGAGTCATTGGTCAGATTAAAGCACCTTTCAAACATTGCTTTGGTGTACAGTTTTTTGAAGTTTGCAATGACCTGCTGGTCCATGGGCTGGATGAGAGGAGTGGTGTTAGCAGGCAAGAACTTCACTGTTACAAATGTGAGAGCCTTAGACATTTGGTCTTCCAAGTCTTTAGGATGACCAGGAGCATTGTCCATTACCAGGAGGCACTTAAGTGGCAATTTATTCTCCAATAGATATTTCTTCACACTGGGGCAAAACACTTGATTAAACCATTCCAGGAAAATTTCCCTAGTGACCCATGCCTTAGCATTAGACTTTCCAGAACACACACAATTTACTCTTGTCAACACTGTATTTCTTGAACACATTGGGATTTTCTGAGTGATACACCAGTAAAGGCTTCACTTTGAAATCCCCACTAGCGTTACCACACAACATTAGAGTTAGCTTGTCTTTCATAGGCTTGTGTCCTCGCATTGCCTTTTCCTCCTGCATGATGTAGGTCCTCCTTGGCATTTTCTTCCAAAAGAGGCCTGTTTTGTCACAAACACTTGTTGGGGTTTAAATTCTTCTGCCTCTACATATTCTTTAAAGTCACGCACAAATTTTTCAACCCCATGTTTATCTGAACTGGCACCCTCACCATGCCTTACAACACTGTGTATTCCACTTCGCTTCTTGAAGTTTTCGAACCAGCCTTTGCTGGCCTTAAATTCATCAACATCAACACTGGTTTCAGTCATTTTCTTGACAAGATCGGCATGCAACTGCCTTGCTTTTTCACATATGATGGATTGCACAACACTATCACCCGCTATTAGTTTTTGGTTTATCCACACAACAACAATTTCTCCATATTTTCAATTGTTTGTGATCTCTGTTTTGTTATCGTATTCACCCCTTTCGCAACATTAGCTTCCGTGATTTATTTTCTCTTCGCCACTATGGAACTGATGGTTGATGGGTTTTTCTTGTATATCCTGGCGAGCTCGGCAATACGTACACCACTATCATATTTTTCTATTATTTCTTTCTTCATTTCTACGGTGTTCCTCACTTTCTTTACCAAAGAACTGGCACTAGGAGCTTTCTTTGGGCCCATGGTAGCTTATTTAGTAGTCACACACAATAATCAAGGGCCAAAAACAATGAATTGTTAATATAAATGTTTTGTATGAACTCCTGGGGTGATGTTCACTCGAGCATAAACAATGCTAGACTGCGTGACAATGTGCGTGGGTGGCGGGCCTACGGCCTTTGTATGTGCGCGGCACTGGTGGACAGGTTCCATACGATCGGCGAAAACTGAGACAATTTTTCCATGAAAAAAGTCAGCGAAAACCAAAATCGGTGAAAACTGGGACAATCAAAAACCAAGGGATGACTGTATATCTTTTCCATGATGGCTTTGTCTTAGTGAAATCATTCAATGTGGGGATCTATTTCAGAGAAACTATAAATGTTAGAGCAAAACTAAGTTCAGATTTGAATTAACCATCCTAAAATTAGTTTGAAACGTTTTTAAATGTTAACTGAAACCATTGTTGGCCAGTGTTATTTATATCCTTATTTTCATCAGTTAAATAATTAAGTATATTGGATACATTTTTTATAACTTTTTAAAGCTACTCTATGCCATAATTTTTATTAAAATACATCACTGATAATCAGTAGATGTTATATTTTTATTATTATAAGCAAAACTAAGTGCCAAACCCACAAGGGTTTGGCGCTTTGTTTTGCTATAACAGTAAGATGTTATAACAAGTTAAGTTTTGTGTCAGAAGCAAATACAGTGGACCCCCGGTTTACGTACAGCTCCAAACTAGAACAATTATGTAAGTGTATTTTTGTAAGTGCTTTTGTAAGTGTATTTTTGTGGGTCTAAAAGGACTAATCTAATTTACATTATTCCTTATGGGAACAAATTCGTTTGGTAACGGTACTTGAACAGCATTCTGGAATGAATTAATAACATAAACCGGGGGTCCACTGTACCTCATTTAATTATAATAGAAGCTTTCTAAGTGTGTCATTCTAAAATTTATTAATGGCATTTTACAATATTTTTTTACTGGCACTGATTTCCTCAAGTTATAAACCTTTGTTGTAGACTTCAGTAATAAATCTTGTGTAATTTTGCTACGAAAATGTAATCAAATTCTTCATGTTTATTGTGACATTGTCTATGGTCTTAGGAGATTCTTATCTAGATGATATGGATGCAAAATTCACTTGTTAGTTCCTTTGCTTAAAATTTCATAATTCTCTCTCTCAAGCTCTGTGGGAGCATCTTCTTGACTAGTTCACTAGAATCAACACTTGACGATGAGACTGGAGGTACTGCAATGCATTTTGCAGTACCTCCAGTGGACTGGAGGTACTGCAAGATGGAGGTCCACAATTTATTGTGGACCTCTCCAGTTTCCTTCATTCTTGTTCTGTGAAATTTGTGATGGCAGCATTGGAACCCAGTGATGCCCAAAGCAAGATCTTGTCGGTATGGAGAGAGGTGATGATTGAAGCTTCTGGTAGGCAGGATCTCACTTCAGTGATAGTTTACTGCCTCAGTGAGATAATTTCACATTTCGAATGGTATAAAAATTTACCTACCTCTATCTCTCTCTATATATATCTCTCTCTATATCTCTTTGTCGGCCCCAAAAAGGTTGGAGGGAGGGGGTAAAGGATGGTTTGTGGGCAAGGGGCTTGAACTTTCAGCAAGTGTGTGTGAGCATGTTAGATAGGAGCAAATGGAGATGAATGGTTTTTGGGACCTGAGGAGCTGTTGGAATGTGAGCAGGGTAATATTTTATGAAGGGATTCAGGGAAACTGGTTAGCCGGACCTGAGTCCTGGAAATGGGAAGTACAATGCCTGCACTTTAAAGGAGGGGTTTGGGATATTGGCAGTTTGGAGGGACAACTGAGCTGTCGTATCTGGGCGCCTCTGCAAAGACAGTGTTTATGTATGAGTGATGGTGAAAGTGTTGAATGATGATGAAAAATTTTTCTTTCTTTGTGGGTTTTTCTTTCTTTTTGGGTCACCCTGCCTCAGTGGGAAACAGCCAATTATTCTAAACTGTCGCATCTGAGTGCCTCTACAAAGACAGTGATTATGTGTGAGTGAGGTGAAAGTGTTGAATGATGATGAAAGTATTTTCTTTTTGGGGATTTTCTTTCTTTTTAGGTCACCCTGCCTTGGTGGGAGACGGCTGACTTGTTGAAAAAAAAAAAAATATCTATCTTTTCTGACTTCACCAGTTTGAGATCAGATAGCAGGTGTAGTTTTTTAATGTCAAAGTGTCATCATCCAGAAACCAGATATTTAGGTTGCTTGCCAATCTGCTGGCAATTTCTTCAATTGTCATGCAAAAGATAAATTGAGTGATAGTGTAACGTACCCTTGCTGGACATCCTGAGAGATAGTGACTGTTTCCCAAATCACAGTGGTAACTCCTTGCTCTGTTATCCTGAAGATTATATCTGGAGATTTGCAAAGTGCACTTACATGCCTCTGAATATCAACTGCATCTTTATTAGCAACATACATTTTTGAAGTCTAGGCTTAATGCATACATTACTACCATATGTTCAGGTTGGTAATCAATGTACAGTGGACCCCCGCCTAACAAGCAAAATTCATTCCAGAAGCCTGCTCAAGTGCCATTACCGAACGAATTTACTTCCTTAAGAAATAATGTCACATAGGTTAGTCCATTTCAGACCCCCAAAAATACACTTCCACAAGCACTTACAATATTATACTTACATAATTATACGATTTCCGGGGGGTTCACTGTACTGTACTAGGACCTTATTACTGGGGACAATATTCTTAATTAAGAGTTTTTTTTAAATTAAAATAATAAATTATCATCATCTTTTTTAAAATCAGTGTCCAGTCTATAATTCATGCAAACTCATCAATCTTAATGAAAAAGAAATGATGGCATTGTTATCATCAGTACTAATTGCTGCTACCATCCACTATGATTGACAAAGTACACCATTCATTTGTGCATTAGTAAGTCAGTGTAAACTTAATTTGTGCTAATTAGTCATTAACTTGTGTTTGAAACTGTTTACCGGCCACTTAGAAGTTCCTATTTTTGCTACTTATTCATGAGTCACATGTGCTTCAGCATACATTTATACAGTAGATATGAACAGTATTTAAAATTAAGCAACAATAATATGATAGCTGTAAAGTAACAGAAGTAAAAATTAATGGAAGATGGAAAAAGGAGACATAGGTTTAGATTCACCGTACACATCCCATTTCCACGGGAATAGGGTTCAACCTGGAATCTCCTTGTCCACCCGTCCATTCTTCCGTCCATTGCATAAAGACATTTTCATAATTTCTTATACATGTCGGTGACATGTATGAGGAATTATTGCTTGTATATATTCAGTTTTTTACTTTATTGCTATTTGATTGTGGAGAAAGGTTAGATTAAGTTGTTGAATAATTTGAAAACTTGTTATATGAAACTAGGCATCAATTCATTTTGGGTAGAATAGAGTGTTTCAATACATGTGACCTTCCAACTGGGAGGCTAAAACTCCTGAATATGTCAGGATCTTCCAGTCATGTCCAAAATATTAATTTTTATTATTTTTATCATGGGGAGCACTAAACCCATAGGGATTATACAGTGCCTGTGTGTGGGTGGATTGGTGGGAGGGGGTGAAAGGCATTCAGGCTTAATTCAGGAAATTGGAACGGATTCAATTCTCTAGATCAAGAGCCCCTCACCAAAATATTAAATCTTTGACTTATTCCTGAGCTCCTTCAATATGAACTCTGGAATTCATTATTCATCATGTGACGGAATGTATGTAGTATGTTTTTTCAGGTTGTTATATTGTAAAATAAAATTCTGTAGTTTTGTTAATTAAATGAGCAAACAATTTTTTTCTGAATTTTAAAATTAAATTAAAAAGAAATAGAGATTGATAATTTTCCGTGAAATTCTTAGTTTATTTTGAAAGTCCAGTCAGTTTAACATCGACAGATTTTCGTAACTAAATTTTGAGCAGAAAATTGTAAACCCACAGCTTCCTGAAGCATCTATCACATGTATAGTACATGTTTTTCAGATATATACAGGTACATGCCTTCACCTTTTTCCTTACCTGCTTTTAAAAAAGCAAGATGAAGTCATAGATATTTATTTTATTTTTCAATAATAATAATAATAAGAAAGCGACCTGTCCTCAGATTAGTATGTTAGTTATGGTACTCAACCTTCTATGCAGAAGTTGGATTTCAGCTTACGTGTAAGTCAAATTGAAGCATACTAACTTTACCACCAAACCAAAGGCACATATGTAATTATAATAAAACCAATAGCATTTTACATAATTTTTTCTAACAATTTCTCTTCAAGTGTTATTTAGATATGCTTATCTTAGATTATCTTTTGTTCACGATAAGCATTTTTGCACTAGGAGGATTTCTGCCACTTATGTATCTGAATGGTATACAATACTTACAAGATGTAGAATTAGACACATGTGCAACATCTGGGTTCCTTTTTTTTTTGTAGACTTTTCACCATCCAGTGGCTTTATCAATACAAGGACATAACATGAAAACTGTAGAACTATTTACAAAAGATGAGGTAATCATCTTTTGTATATAGTTCTATAGTCTTCCCATTGTGTCCTTGTACTGTATTGATAAAGCCACTGGATCGTGGAACTTCTTCTTCTTTCAACACGTTGGCCATTTCCCACCAAAGCGGGGTGGCCCAAAAGGAAAAACGAAAGTGGATGGTGGAACATCTACAAATAAAGATACCCAGATTTTGCACACGTGTCTAATTCTTCACTTATTTATCATTGAGGTCTAGGGAAGATGAGAAAGAACAGGATTAAACATTCATATTCCCACATTTGAAGAAAGAATTTGAAAACACTTTCAGTACTGTTGTCTCGTTAAATATTTAGCATTTGCATGTAACATTATCTTAAGGTTCCTCAAGTAGGTTATAGCTTTAATCTTGAGCTAATCAAATCCTGATCTGATTGAAACAGACTTGTACATTATTAGAACTGACCAGACCTGACCACATTTTAACCCATTTTGCCACTTAAAGTGGTTGTACCTGGGAAATACTGCCATCTTTTGACCAATATGTTAAATGTTCTCATATAAACAATGCCCGCTGGTGTTACCCAGAGCACCTATGCAGACATTCAAATATTATATATTACTCTTTTAGAAATATAAGATATGGATGCTAATTATATCATCCAGCTAATTGATGTAATGTTTGGCCTATAAAAGATATATACTTCATGAAACAGGGGAATATGTGACTAATTTATAATGTTTAGATGAAAGATAAAATTGCAACAACATTGTGCTTATGATCAGGTCATGTTTTTTCTGTTTTTTCCTGTGATTTTTCTATATAGATAACACTGCTGACAGAGATAAATGTAATAGATTATATGAAGTAAAGCTATTTTAGATAAGTGCTATATTGTATTATGGAATTAAGTATGCATTGGACACAAAGCTGACAAAGACATCTGGTTGTTGCACAGTTTGAATATGAAAAAAAAAAGTTACAGTTGTATTGTGTGCTCTGTTATAACTTAAAAGTGCAAACTAAAGCACATATCCTTCTATTGGAAAAAGTGACCATATAAACCTGCTCTCTGCATTATACCTTAGCTTCCAGTTGTACCATACTCGGATTCCCCCCAAAATATGTCGATGTATATAAAATGTGTGTATTCAGTGTACATAACATCAGTATAGTTAATCCTTATATTTTTCTAATACAAATTGCATTAGTATTATGCAGTATATAGTTTTCTGTGTTAAAATAAAAAAAAAGAATTTTTCAATCATTTTTTTTTTAATTATGGGTTACACTTATGTATGGTATGTGTATTAAACTGATGCTATACTTTTGGAACAATGAATTTTGTTTAGAATACTTAAATAACTCAAATGGTGCAATAAGTCAGTGTACTTCTATTTCAATGAACCGGCTAGATCCCACTGAGGCAGGGTGACCTAAAAAGAAAAACAAAAGTTTCTCTTTTTAAATTTAGTAATTTATAAAGGAGAAGGGGTTACTAGCCCCTTGCTCCTGGCATGTTAGTCGCCTCTTACGACACGCATGGCTTACGGAGGAAGAATTCTGTTCCACTTCCCCATGGAGAACTTTTATATCTCCACGATTACTATGTAGAGTATTTCATTTTTAGCATTATTTTCAAGATTTTTTTTTGTCAGGAAAAGAAACCTTATGATTTCTTATTTGGAGAAATATTGTAATTAAATCTTTCTTAAGAACACAACTTTCACATCAAAATGAAACTTGTTATGGATCAACCTCAAAATTTAATAATGCAATGTGTGGTGTGAATATAATGCAGAGAATCTGTAGTTTGGAGATTAGGAGGAGGTGTGGGATTACTAAAACTATTATCCAGAGAGCTGAGGAGGGGTTATTGAGATGGTTTGGACATACAGAGAGGATGGAACAAAATAGAATGACTTCGAGAGTGTATAAATCTGTAGTGAAGGGAAGGCAGGATACGAGTCGGCCTAGAAAAGGTTGGAGGGAGGGGGTAAAGGAGGTTTTGTGTGAGTGGGGCTTGGACTTCCAGCAAGTGTACGTGAGCGTGTTAGATAGGAGCGAATGGAGACGAATGGTTTTTAGGACTTGACGTGCTGTTGGAGTGTAGGCAAGGTAACATTTATGAAGGGTTTCAGGGAAACCGACAGGCCAGACTTGATTCCTGGAGATGGGAAGTACAGTGCCAGCACTCTGAAGGAGAGGTGTTAATGTTGCAGTTTTGTAGCTGTAGTGTAAGCACGCCTTTGGCAAGATAGTGATGGAGTGAATGATGATGAAAGTTTTTCTTTGTCGGGCCACCCTGCCTTGGTGGGAAATGGCCTATGTGTTAATAAAAAAATATAGTAATGAAAGGTTAATATATAATTTGAGCTCAATGAAAAGAGAAACCAGTTGAAAATTGTAATTAACATTGTTTGGTGACACAGACAAACCCATATGGAGACAACAAAGCAGTAAAAGGTGACAGGCACTTCAAATTTCTGCCTAATAGTCAGGCTCTCTTTCGCAAACTAAAAAAAAAAGTACACAGGAGATGAGTCTCTTATAGAAAATCAGGTCACTTCACTTAAGGGTAAAGCAGGAGTAGGAAACCACCGAGCTAATGTGGAAACTATAAAATTTCCACAGTATACTGTACACTGAAATTTTCAGTAAAATTGGACTTTTCCTTTAAGCAGTTAATTTTCAGTTTCACAGGTGCTGGCTCCAAAATCTACAGTAGTCTTTTTAAGTAGAGTAGGTGCTGATAAAGTTAACTTGGCTGGCCACGTATGGGCAGTTGCCATGATTACATTATCAAGCTACGTCAGTGAACCAGGCAAGAATAGATCTTATCCTCTGGAATAATTACTCAGATGAATACTTTTTAACAGTTATGCACTCTGTCATCGTAGTGATTATTAGATCAGAGTGAGCATTAGCATATGGGAGGCTCAACAGATACTATATCAATAGTTAACTGGCATGACTGTATGTTTGTTGTTGGAATATGCAGTATTTACTTTATACTGCAAGATCATTGTAAAGACTGCAGTTCACTTAGAAATTGTTATTTCTATACTTTTCTTGTTTTACTTTTATTATACAGTACTGCTGTAAGTGGTCATGACATTTTCTCACTTACTCAGTTATCTCAAAAAGTGAAAAGGCATGAATAAACCTTTCTAAGAAGTGAGGTAGAAAAATTAAGTGGCAGTAATTATGATGCTTATGTGAGAGTTGAGAATGTATTTAACATTACCGAGGTCTGTCTCGTGGGATTAAATGTCAGTTTGGCTGATGCTTAATAATACTGATCATCACTCTTGGGAGCATAAACTAAAATATTTACCAATATGAAGTGTAAATACACATATACATATAGGACAATTTAGTTGATTAACTATTTTAATATGGTCCAGTATCAAGACAGTGAACCAGTCAGAGGACCAGTTCTGTTTACTTTAATAATGTAGTGTGTGTCTTAAATTTTACCTGTTGGATTAGTTAATGCAGTCTGATATTTTTACCTGCACTCATTATCAGGTCTTTATGAATTCTTGGGATTTACGCACTCAGAATGTACAATGTATGTGAAAGATACTCGAAGGTTAGGTCCCCAGTCTGCACATTTTACGATAAAAAGACACAAATATACTTTGGCAAACTTTAATATTAACTACATCACCATTATTAACATTGTGTCTGTCATACTGTCTGTCGGTACATGTATACATTTACCATTATTGTTATAATCTGTACACTGCCATAATAACTTACTGGAGGGAGAGATATGTAACACAGGAATATATCCATGGGAAAGCAGGGGCACCATACGCACAATTTGAAAACACTTTGTTGACATTGGTGATCCAAGACTTGCCAGACCTATGGACAAAACGCTTGTTGTCAGGCTGTGATGACTGTGTGGGCATGCAGGTCACTAGGAGCAACAATCTGAATGACTAGGCAGTCAACAAGGAAGCCTAGCCTCAGGTCAGGGTGCAAGGGTAGAACCTACAAAGCTGGTAACATATGTATGTAAAGTACAGTAATTTGCACCAGCATTCACTAATAAGCTAACATCATTCTTTTAGGTACTGGCTAGCCCATAATAATTAATAATAATAATCTATTTCTACAAGTACATGTACAATGTATACAGACCTAGTTGACATCAGTGACATACTATGTAGAAAGGCCCTAGTTATTTAGAGCATTTCGGGCAAATTAGGTCAATTTTTTCCCCAGGATGTGACCCACACCAGTTGGCTAATACCCCAGTTACCTATCGACTGCTAGGTGAACAGGGACAGCAAGTATATTAAGGAAACATGCTTGTACTGGGGATTGAACCACGGACCTCAAAGTATGAGCAGAGTGTGCTAGCAACCCAGCTCATTTTGCATTAGTGTACGTATATATATTTTTACCATTTATCAGTTATGTACCTTCTATGTTAATGCCAATCATTTGTACCTCTTGGTATTGTCTTTCTCCATGAATTTACAATGAATATTTGTGTGTGTATTAATTTTGTACAAAATAATTTGTTAATCACTTGGCAAATTTATAGGATCTAATTATCTACTAGAAGCCCAGACAATATGCAAATGAAGTAAATATTCACTTCACATTTATTATATTTTGTTTATTGGAAACAGTTATAAGTGCATCACATACTGACCAGTTTAATGATTAAAAAATTAATATTCTGTAGTTGTCATTTTATGTGGGAGTTAATTTAACATCAAGAGACTAGTAAGACAACATCAAATGTCTACTAGAAGTGCTACATGCAGTAGAGACAAACGGAGCAAAACTGACAGGTGGAGAAAAGGACAAGGACAGTTGCTGAAAGGAACTTTACCAAGACATTTCACCAGTGAACAGGCACCTCCAGTCAGTGACTGAAGAAGACTATCCACTGGCAAAATGTTTCACAGTTCCTGTCTGTGGCTGTGACTTATCACCTGCTGTATGTAGTTTAAATCTTATCTGCTAACAAAGTCCACACTCTTGGACCTGTCCTATTAAAGCTGCCTAAACAGAAGATAGTTTTATATAAGGTTTCATTATTATATCCTTGCTGTATCAGGAGTATGTGCATCGAAAACTTTGTTGTTCAGTAAGGTCTTGGACTCCATCCAGACACCCATTTCATTTGTACATCTTTTCACATACTCTGTTTATGCATTGGTGTTATAATAATAGTAGTACATACTGAATGTCTCTGCTGTTTCCCTTTAAGTGATTATAGAAAGAATACAGCTCGCAAAAGTCACTTTCTTAACCATCATCGTAAGTGATGAAAGTGTACGATTGTAACTTTGTAAGGAGATAAAGGTGCCTTACCATACTGACTATTCATATTATTAATATTTTACAGCACCTTGGGAATGGGAGGTAATCAAGGTTGATCTAAGGAAGGTAGATTCAGTTCTTTGGATCAAGAGCCATTCATCAGCATGGTACAGTAACAGTAAATAATATATTAATACATAATAACTATAGCATGATATAAAGTGGTTTAGAATTATGAGAAAGAAGCAATAACAACAATGAAAATGATCAAGATATAAAAAAAATGATAATCTATATATATTTGATATTGCTTGTGGGAAGTTCTTACCTAAAATTTATTTTACTGAAGTGATAAAAATAATAGGATTTTGAGGATAATGTATTATGTATTTTTGCCTCAGAAAGTGACAGGCCTACTACAGTTATTCCTTAAAGCTGTATGTGAAAAAGCTCGATTATGTCGTAATTTATACAATGAGTAATTTTGCCATCTACGAAAATAATTGTAAGTGTATTTTATAAGTAAAAATTTTATACATATCTTAAGTGTGTAGAACTTGATGGTATATACACAAAGTACTCTTCAGTATGTGTGAGAGGAGCTGTAGTGTGCAGCGGTATTTGTGACAATGACTATGTCCGGTAACAATTTCAAAATTACTGTTACATATGGTAGTCATTATTATTATAATACCTTGCAACTCCTCTTTAAAAAATATTATATCCAAGTATTGTGCAGTTGTAATCATGTAGGTGTTGCAAATGTATGATTTAATCAAGTGTATACCTTAGGCAAGTTTCCAAATTAATTTTATAATCTTATAGTTTTGAGATGTGTTATATGTATTGTATTTTGGGGCATTTGTTTGTGTTATTGATGAACAGTGCTACAAAACATAGTGTTCAGGTTGTAGAATGAGCCAACTGTATTCCTGTTTGCATAGGTTTTGTTATATAATGCCCCTGGTGGTTTTAGTTAGTGTGTGAGGGTCTATCAAACTAGAGAAAACTATCTTCAGTGATCCATCTCACATTACTTTTGATGCTTCCTTAGGTATAAATACTGTACTCACCAGAATGCATTGCATTGCATAATGTTTCTCTTACTTTATTCAAGCTTCTTAGAGAAGCATTACCCCAAATGCTGTAGTATAATAAGTGTCAAGAGTAGCTTGCTTTGTGAAGAGTGGCCCACTGCCTCCTCAGAGTTCAGAGTCCATCTCTGAAGATAACAGCCTTAAGCTTGTCTTTCATATCATGGCATTATCTGGCTCCTGTATTTGCTCTCCTTCAAACTTTTAACTATGTACAGTACAAGTATCTTGTGCTTTATGCAGTAGATGCATGCTAATACCGTGGCAGCTGTACTAGGCTCACCCAGGCCATCAACATCGACTTCTGCATAGTAAGAATTTTCAGTGCCCCTGTATATCACACATAGGGAATTACAAATAGAAATGGGATATCGCATAATAGTAACTTTGCATAAGTTAAACTCATGTAAAGAGAGGAAACTTGTACTGTTAGATTTTTCATGTAATGATCTTGTGTGTTTATTACCTGTCAGTGTTAACAGTGTTTTGTTTCTTGATAATGGTTAATATTATATTGATGGGGTAATGCTAAACTCATAGGGGTCATGCAGCACCTGATCTGAGGAAGGGAGATTAGCTCTAGTACCTGTGCTCAAGAGCTCTTCCTCAGCATTAAGGTGCCTCCTTGGACCCTTGAAGGTTTAATTATACTTGTACTGCATATACTACTTTATACACTTAATTACCAGTAAATATATTTAATATTATATTGATTTATTATTTTCAGTGATAATTTAGCAGCCATTGTTTTTGTATTTATAATTTGCTGTGTAAACCTACTCAGAAGACTGTGTTAATGAGAGGGAGAAATGAGAGGATACCAGTTACCAAGATGTCAAATGATTTTGAAGTCAGCTGTTTCATATGTATGCAGTTTGACAATCTATCAGGGATGAAATATATATTTTGGCACAAGTGTAATTGAAAAAATCTTTTTATTATAATGCTGTTTGTTTGATCTTCCCTTTGATTTATTGTCAGTAAAATCAGGCAAATATGGCAAAAGTGTCAAATATTCTCAGTACTCTACATGTCATAGATATAGGTAAGCCATTGTATTTCCAGCTAAATCTGTTCCTAAAATTTAGTACCATAACTGTCCTTGGTCATTGACTGGCAGTCAAACGTTGGTGGCAATGGATTTATTAATTTTACAAATATTTTTGTTCATGATATAAATGGTTTCTATTTTTAGGTAGAGTATAATTTTCTAAGCATAGTTCCACTGGATATATGCCATATACCATATATTTATGTCATAAATAGTGAATGCAGATATATTTTTATTATTTAAATGGCAGAAGAAAAATGTGAACTCATTAAAATTTATACTTTTATATAGAGTATTACTTTTTTAAGTTATGAAATTGGGTCAGTTTATCTTCAGTTTCAAATATTTTTTTAGTAGACAGTAATATTATTATTAAATGTTAAACTAAAATTGTTAAGTACTTAAAAAAAAAATTCAACAGAAGTTTTCTAGTAGCAAAAATTGAAACGACATTGTTAAGAAAATTACTGATCAACATCTTTAAGAATTCATTTAATATTTTTGGTTTAATTTATTGATATACAGATCAGTATTAAAATGGTTTATTTGACAGGCATTATTATGTCTTATTACTGTAATTACCATTGAAAGGTTAAATACTTGTTTTTGTAAAGTGTAATGTTCTTGAGAGATGATATATGCCAAAGCAACAGAAGCGTATGAGTAACATTACAAGCTTATTGCACATATGTAATTTTGTATTGTACGTATGCCTTTTTGACTTTTAAATAAAGTGTGTGTATATACAGAGACTGACTTTTATTTTTATTCTTACGTACAGTATATTAAAACACCACAGTGAAAACAGGAAAAATACCCGAGTGCTTTTATGTGCTTGCATACACACACACATCTCTAATTCTTATGAGATGTGTGTAAGCACATGCAAGGGCTCGGGTGTTTTTCCTGTTTTCATTGTGGTATGGAAGCATGTTACCTATGCATCAATTGCAGTGTTACTTAATGTTGACTATGGATAATAAAAATAATAATATATTTCTACAAGTACATGTACAATGTATATAGGCCTAGCTGACATCAATTATTATTATTACAGTGGTCCCCCGGTTAACGTTCAAAATTCATTGCAGAAGCCTGCTCAAGTGCCATTACCGAACGAATTTACTTCCTTAAGAAATAATGTCATGTAGGTTAATCTATTCCAGACCCCCAAAAATGCACTTCCACAAGCCCTTACAATATTATACTTACATACTTGTACGATTTCCGGGGTGAACGTTAGCCGGGGGACCACTGTATTACAATCAAAAGAAAGGGCTAAACCAGCTGACATCAATGACATACTACTATAAAACCGCTTGTTATGCAGAGCATTTAGGGCAAATTAGGTCAATTTTGTTTCCAGGATGTGACCCACACTAGTTGACTAACACCCAGGTACATATTTTACTGATAGATGAACAGGGACAGCATATTTCTTATGAAAACATGTCCTAATGTTTTCCAGCTGTACTGGTGATCAATCCCCGGACCTCAGTGTGTGAGCTGAGTGCACTAGCGATTGAGCTGTGGGACATCTACTGCAGTCTACCAGCTCAGCCCGACAGTTTCCATTACAATAAGAAATCTATCCGATATGATGAAGAGCCAGCTTTTGTTCCCACAATGTAACTATCTTACCGAGTAAGTTAGCAGCACACTTCTGATGTATCCATTGCACACGGCCTGCTGTCACCCTTTCCTCGAGGCTAGGAGCTGTGAATCAACCCCTGCAACCACATGTAGGTGAGTACGGACATGGAGGACCCTCTCCTTCCTGGGCAATTTCTCGATCCAACTCTGTAATGAGACTGAGATTTTTTTTTCAGTTTTTCATTGTTCCTTAAAACTCACAGTATATGTACTACTCATGGTTACTGGACCAGCCAGGCTGGGGTTCGTATGTTGGCTTGCGTGTGGCCAGCAGTGACAGCCTGGTTGATCAGGCCCTGATCCACCACTAGGCCTGATCACAAACCTGGCCGCAGGGGCGTTGACCCTATGGAACCCTCTCTAGGTATACTCCAGGTATTCCTTGTGAAATAGTGCCACTGTGCCTGCGTAGGCTGCCTTCAGACTGGCACCATTATAGACCGAGTCAGTTTAAACACCACTGCTATGGAGAGACCCGGCTAACAGTACTCATTCTGTCCAGAATAAACGCCTGTAGAGTATGCAGTGTGTTCTGTAATCCGGAATCCAACACATCTAACACTGGATTCCACAAGGAGCCTTCCTGGATCTCACAAGGATCCCACAAGGACCCCTCCTGGATCCCACGAGGATTCCACAAGGATCCCTCCTGGATCCCACGAGGATTCCACAAGGATCCCTCCCGGATCTCACAAGGATCCCTCAAAGTTCCTACACTGTTCCTGATGAGTGCAATCTATCAAGGGCGACAGACATACAAGACACAAGAAGACTGCAAGAAACTAAAGAAATAACAGGACAAGATGAACAGGCTACAAGAAGAGCAAAGAAAGTGGCTGTTGGTGTCAAATCACACCAATAAGAATAATAAAAACAGCATTGATTTACGGACACGGGATACAAGTGTACCACATGGGATATGACCACCTCAACGACTTGAAAATGTCACAATCGCCTCAAGGAACCTGAACAAGAACAAACATATTAATTTCAATGTAGATGCGACAAACCAGAATCCACACCACCGGTGTGGAGCCCACACGTAATACATTAAAATATCTCTAAAAAATAATATTTGTCACTAGACTGACACCAGAAGTGTGATAATACACAAAGACTGAGAAAACTGTACCTCGCAATGCCGTAAAAAAAAAGACAGACATGTTCACGACATACCAAATACTCCAGGAATAGGCAATAGATTTATTTTTACTATGTGAAGAAACGGGACCCGGGGACACATGCACACTGAGAAGCCAGAGGAGTTACGTAGACGTTTGTTAACATATACTTAAGAGTTGTTAAGAACCTGAAGTGAGTGATGAACGATACAGGAGTCAAACACGTTAAGAACATAAAATATATCACATCAGCCAACCACTGTTATGAAAGCCTGGAAGTAGACTAAAGGTTAACTAACTGTAGCAAACTCAGTGGTCTATGCACGTGCGTGCACACACACACGAATCACATCGGAAGAGGACCAGGCAGGGCTGCAAACAGACCTGGACAAGCTCGACATCTGGTCTAGCAGTTGGCTTCTCGAATTCAATCCCTCCAAATGCAAAGTCATGAGGATCGGAGAAGGGCAAAGAAGACCACTGACAGAGTACAAGCTAGGCGGACAAAGGCTACAAACCTCGGCAAAGGAGAAAGACCTTGGAGTGAGTATAACGCCAAGCACGTCTCCGGAGGCACACATCAACCAGATAACTGCGGCAGCATATGGGCGTCTGGCCAACCTTAGATTAGCGTTCCGTTACCTTAACAAGGAATCGTTCAAGACACTGTATACCGTGTACGTCAGGCCCATACTAGAATATGCAGCACCAGTCTGGAACCCACACCTGGTCAAGCACGTAAGGAAACTAGAGAAAGTGCAAAGGTTTGCGACAAGGTTAGTTCCACAACTCAGGGTCTGTCTTATGAAGAAAGATTGAGGGAAATAGGACTAACAACACTGGAGGAAAGAAGGGTCAGAGGAGACATGATAACGACATACAAAATACTGCGGGAATTGACAAGGTAGATAGTGACAGGTTGTTTCAGAGAGGGAACACAGAAACAAGGGGACACAACTGGAAGCTGAAGACTCAGATGAGTCAAAGGGATGTCAGGAAACATTTCTTCAGCCACAGAGTAGTCAGGAAGTGGAATGGACTAGAGAAAGATATAGTGGAGGCAGGAACCATACATAGTTTTAAGACAAGGTATGATAAAGCTCATGGAGCAGGGAGAGCAGAGACCCAGTAGCAGACAGCGAAGAGGCGGGGCCAGGAGCTGAGTCTCGACCCCTGCAACCACAATTAGGTGAGTACAATTAGGTGAGTACACGACATACAAAATACTGCGGGGAATTGACAAGGTAGATAGTGACAGGATGTTCCAGAGAGGGAACACAGAAACAAGGGGACACAACTGGAAGCTGAAGACTCAGATGAGTCAAAGGGATGTTAGGAAGCACTTCTTCAGCCATAGAGTAGTTAGGAAGTGGAATAGTCTAGCGAACGATATAGTGGAGGCGGGAACCATACATAGTTTTAAGACAAGGTATGATAAAGCTCATGGAGCAGGGAGAGCAGAGACCCAGTAGCGGACAGCGAAGAGGCGGGGCCAGGAGCTGAGTCTCGACCCCTGCAACCACATTTAGGTGAGTACAATTAGGTGAGTACACACGAGATGAGGTATCACAATGGGCGCCTGTGACGAGCGGGGTTCCACAGGGGTCAGTCCTAGGACCAGTGCTGTTCTTGGTATATGTGAATGACGACGGTAGGGATAGACTCAGAAGCGTCCCTGTTTGCAGACGATGTGAAGTTAATGAGAAGAATCAAATCAGATGAGGATCAGGCAGGGCTACAAAGCGATCTGGACAGGCTGGACACGTGGTCCAGCAACTGGCTACTCGAATTTAACCCCGCCAAATGCAAAGTCATGATGATCGGGGAAGGGCAAAGAAGACCGCAGACTGAGTATAGGATAGGTGGCCAAAGACTGCAAACCTCACTCAAGGAGAAAGATCTTGGGGTGAGTATAATACCAAGCACGTCTCCGGAAGCACACATCAACCAGATAACTGGTGCAGCATATGGGCGACTGGCAAACCTGAGAATAGCGTTCCGATACCTCAGTAAGGAATTGTTCAAGACACTGTACACCGCGTACGTCAGGCCCATACCAGTTTGGAACCCACACCTGGTCAAGCACGTCAAGAAATTAGAGAAAGTGCAAAGGTTTGCAACAAGGCTAGTTCCAGAGCTAAGTGGAATGTCCTACGAAGAAAGGTTAAGGGAAATCGGCCTGACCACACTGGAGGACAGGAGGGTTAGGGAAGACATGATAACGACATACAAAATACTGCGAGAAATATATAAGGTGGACAGAGACAGGATGTTCCAGAGAGGGGACACAGACACAAGGGGCCATAATTGGAATTTGAAGACTCAGATGAGTCAAAGGGATGTTAGGAAGTATTTCTTCAGTCACAGAGTTGTCAGGAAGTGGAATAGTCTGGCAAGTGAGGTAGTGGAGGCAGGAACCATACATAGCTTTAAGACGAGGTATGATAAAGCTCACGGAGCAGGGAGAGAGAGGACCTAGTAGCGATCAGTGAAGAGGCGGGGCCAGGAGCTGAGTCTCGACCCCTGCAACCACAATTAGGTGAGTACACACACACGCAGTGAAGAGGCGGGGCCAGGAGCTGAGTCTCGACCCCTGCAACCACAATTAGGTGAGCACACACACACACACACAAACAAAACAGGAATGTTAGGAAGTATTCAGAGTTGTCAGGAAGTGGAACAGTCTGGAAAGTGATGTAGTGGAGGCAGGATCCATACATAGCTTTAAGAAGAAGTATGATAAAGCTCATGGAGCAGGGAGAGAGTGACCTAATAGCGACCAGCGAAGAAGCTATGACTCGACCCCTGCAATTACAATTAGATGAGTACAATTAGGTGAGTACACACACACAAACACACACCTTCAGGATACCTGCAGTTTACTTACAGATTTCTTGTTCTCCCGATGACTGAGCGAGCAGTGATGAGTTGTGTTGCTTCAGTGATGAGTTGTGTTGCTTCAGTGATGTTTGTTGTTACTGCAGTTGCTTGTGGCAACGTCCTGCTGCTCTTCTCGTCTCTGTCAGCTAAATCTTGTCTTATTGATGCCAAGTTTGTTGGTTGTATTGATGAATTAGCTTGATGTTTTAATTATATACTGCTTTATGTGTAATGTGTGTGTGTACTCACCTAGTTGTGGTTGCAGGGGTCGAGTCATAGCTCCTGACGCTATGAATGGATCCTGCCTCCACTACATCGCTTCCCAAACTATTCCACTTCCCGACAACTCTGTGACTGAAGAAATACTTCCTAACATCCCTGTGATTCATCTGAGTCTTCAACTTCCAACTGTGTCCCCTTGTTGTTGTGTCCCATCTCTGGAACATTCTGTCTCTGTCAACCTTGTCACTTCCTCTCAGTATTTTATATGTCGTTATCATGTCCCCCCTATCTCTCCTGTCCTCCAGTGTCGTCAGGTCGATTTTCCTTATCCTCTCCTCGTAGGACATACCCCTTAGCTCCGGGACTAGTCTTGTTGCAAACCTTTGCACTTTCTCTAGCTTCTTCACGTGCTTGGCTAGATGTGGGTTCCAAACTGGTGCTGAATACTCCAATAAGGGCCTAACGTACACAGTGTACAGGGTCCTGTATGTGTGTGTGTGTACTCATCTAAGGAGAATATGCATGGATAAGAAGAGAAGTCCCGCAGCAATACGAGAATGACATAGCATCGAAAACCAAATCTGACCCAAAGCTGTTGTACAGCCACATCAGGAGGAAAAGAACAGTCAAGGACCAGGTGATCAGGCTGAGGAAGGAAGTAGGGAAGATCACAAGAAACGATCACGAAATATGTGAGGAGCTCATTAAGAGATTTAGGGAGGTATTCTCAGTGGAGACAGAAAGAACTCCAGCAAACCGGGATGGAAGGGTGCACCAACAAGTGCTGGACACACTACACATGTCTGAGGAACTGGTGAAGAGACTGCTAAGCGAACTAGATACCTCAAAAGCGGTGGGAATGGGCAACATCTCTCCATGGGTTCTGAGAGAGGAAGCAGAGGCGCCGTGTGCCACTAACAACAATCTTCAATAAATCTATCGTAACGGGGAAACTATCTGAGGTATGGAAGACATCAAATGTAGTCTCAATTTTCAAGAAAGAAGACAGACAAGCCTCATTAAACTACAGACCAGTGTCACTGACATGTACAGTATGCAAGGTCATGGAGAAGATTATCAGAAGAGTAGTGGAGCACCTAGAAAGGAATGAGCTTATACACGATAACCAGAACGGTTTCAAGGAAGGAAAATCCTGTGTCACAAACCTATTGGAGTTTTACGACATGGTAACAGAAATGAGCGAGAGAGAGAGAGGTGGGTAGACTACATTTTCTTTGACTGTAAGGCTTTCGACACAGTTCCCCACAAGAGATTAGTACAAAAGCTAGAGGAGGAGGCAGGAATAGCAGGAAAAGCACAGCAACAGATCAGGGAATACCTAAATGGAAGGTAACAACGAGTGATGGTACGGGACGAGGTGTCATAGTGGGCGCATGTGACTAATGGGGTTCCACAAGGGTCAGTCGTAAGGCCATTGCTTTTTCTGGTATATGTGAATGACATGACGGAAGGGATAGATTCAGAGGTGTCCCCGTTTGCAGACGATGTGGGACTAATGAGGAGAATTCAAGCGGACGAGGATCAGGTAGAACAACAAAGGGATCTGGACAAACTTCAAGCCTGGCCCAACAATTGACTCCTGGAGTTTAACCCCACCAAGTGCAAAGTCATGAAGATTGGGGACGGTCAGAGAAGACCGCAGACAGAATACAGACTAGGGGGCCAAAGTCTACAAACCTGCAGCATATGGGCGCCTTATAAACCTAAGAATAGCATTTCGACACCTGAGTAAGAGGTCATTCAAGACATTGTACACTGTGTACGTCAGGCCTATATTGGAGTATGCAGCACCAGTTTGGAACCCACACCTGGTCAAGCACGTTAAGAAATTAGAGAAAGTACAAAGGTTCGCAACAAGCCTAGTCTTTTAGCTAAGAGGCATGTCCTACGAGGAGAGGTTAAAGGAAATCAACCTGACAACACTGAAGACAGGAGGGATAGGGGAGAGGGGTATGCTAACAACAAGGTGGATAGGGACAGGATGTTTCAGAGATGGGACACAGCAACAAGGGTTTACAACTGGAAGTTAGGAAGTATTTCTTCAGTCACAGAGTTATCAGGAAGTGGAACAGTCTGGAGAGTGATGTAGTGGAAGTAGGATCCATACATAGCTTTAAGAACAGGTACGATAAAGCTCATGGAGCAGGGAGAGAGTGGACTCAGTAATGACCAGCGAAGATGCGGGGCCAGGAGCCATGAAATGACCCCTGCAACCACAAACAGGTCACACACACACACACTAGAAGAGTCATACTACATTAAGAAGTTCTTGTATGCGCTGCACACTTCCATATACGTGAGAGAACATACACACACACGGAAACGTGTGGGCGGAGAAGGGCAGGAATTGTCTGCTCCAGTAAATTGAAGGTAGGAGCTGGCACTCCCTCCATCTTTTCCTCCCTCCCTCCATCTCTACCTCCCTCCTCTCAAAGGAGAGAGAGAGAGAGAGAGAGAGAGAGAGAGAGAAACCCCTCAGTGTTGCTCTGGACGCCGGTGAGGAAGGACGTCGTGCACTCTCCCTAGACTTGCCCTCCTTCCCTTACCTCGAAACTACAGCCAGGAAGGAGAACACTGGTAATGGTGGTGTAGTGTAGGTGTGTGGAGGCGGCCCAGGGCACAGCCTTACTATGTCACATGTGATCTATGTCGCCAGCTGAGAGAGAAATATGAAAATATTAACCTCAGCAGTGTCGCCAGAAAAGTCGGTAAAGGTTGCTGTTTCTTAAAACTAATAATATCGCTTCTGTGTCATTGGTTATTTATAATATATAAAAAAACCATTAGCTACACATATATAAATATATATGTATATATGCACGAACCTTTGAACCTGTTGAAAAAATAGCAATATCCAGAATTTATTTTTTGAGCTACACAATCAGCCTCTTGGGAAAAAATTCACGAAAAAATCTTGATTGTGAAGATTGTAGATTGTTTTTTTTTTAAATCAACGCAGGGAGTGGTGGAGACTCGATCCTCCGTCCGCAAACTGCAGCGCTGGCTGTTATCAGCCAGGCTGTTGGTAACCCCCATCTAGTGTGTTTGTGTGAAAGATGTGAATTATCGTGACTAGGAGTCGTCCTCCCTAGCACCCAGCACCTATGCTATGTGCTAGGGCAGCCATGGGTGCTCCGTCAGCTGCTGTGTGACCTTCAGCCGTGACCTCTAGGGTGTGACCCCCAGCCACAGCTCAGGTGAGTCAGGGGTCATGTGTGCATGCAATTGTTATTATGGAGCAGAAAGTTTGGATCCTCCTTGTTATGGGCAGGAGCATGGAGGACACACCACGGAGGTCTCTCTCTCAGTACATGAGAGAGGAGAGGATTTAGTAGTTCACACTGAGACTATCTGCTAAAAATTATCTATTTCTAGGTAGAGTAAGTACTATCTTGTAGTATCTAAGTGTGGGAAGAAAGGGTGGAATAACAGGGAGAAAAATGAACAAGAAACATTTAAACATCACACACACACTACATACAACAGGCAGTCATGACATGCCTAGACAAAATGAACAACGATCACTGAAGTGGCGGGGCCAGGAGCTGAGTATCGACCCCTGCAACCACAAATAGGTGAGTACACACACATACACACACACGGTATCGTGTAGTGGTTGAACTAAGAGAAGCAGGTTCGAATACTGGGCGAGGAGGGACGTATGGACAGTCTCCTGACACCTGCCAGTCCTGTTCACCCAGTCATCAAGATGTCCTTGTATTTGTATTGATAAAGCCACTGGAGGGCGAAACGTCTACAATAAAGATACCCAGATGTTGCACATGTGTCTAATACTACTCCATATGTATACCATTCATATATATATTGACCCCCACTGGCTCTCGTTGTGACCCCCATGATTGTGACATTATCTAATCATCGAGGGATTGTCACCCCATGACTGTGACATTATCCAGTCATGCGAGGGATTGTGACCCCATGATTGTAACAATATCCACTCATGCGAGGGATTGTCACCTCATGACTGTGACAACCAATCATGCGAGGAATTGTGACCCCATGATTGTGACAATATCCACTCATGCGAGGGATTGTCACCTCATAACTGTGACAACCAATCATGCGAGGAATTGTGACCCCATGATTGTGACAATATCCACTCATGCGAGGGATTGTCACCTCATGACTGTGACAACCAATCATGCGAGGAATTGTAACCCCATGATTGTGACAATATCCAATCATGGGAGGGAGGAGAGAGGCTGGGAATCAGTGACCACCCCCATTATTCGGCTCAAAATAAAAAACTTTGAGATTCAAAGTAGTATGATGGTTGACTCCTACAGAGGTGACTAGCGACAACTGCGTTACGTTTCGAACTGTGGAGGAAATGTGTAGATGATTTGAAAAAGTGTAGATATAATTATAAGACACTAAGGAAGATAGAAGGTGAGAATGATGAAGATTAGGTGAGAATGATGATTATGTGAGAATGATGAAGATTGTGTGAGAATGATGATTATGTGAGAATGATGAAGATTATATGAGAATGATGAAGATTATGTGAGAATGATGAAGATTAGATAAGAATGATGAAGAATAGGTAAGAATGATGAAGAATAGGTGAGAATGATGAAGATTAGGTGAGATTAGGAGTATCGTGTTATTTCTAGAGGTTAATATTTCTGGCCGGGTCACCATCTGGAAAGGACCCGGACCGGGACAAGACCGACTAACCTACTACAGGCGGTGATTCGTAGGGGGTGAAGGTGGTGGTGGTAATAGTAACGCCAGCAGCAGTGGTAGTAGTAGTAGTAGCAGCAGTAGTAATAGTATCAGTAGTAGTAGCAGCAGTAATAGTATCTAGTAGTAGTAGTAGTAGCAGCAGCAGTAATAGTATCTAGTAGTAGTAGTAATGGTAGTGGTAGTAATGGTATTGGTAGTAATGAGAGTGGTGGTAGAAGTAGTAGTGGCATTAAGTGGTTGTTGTAGTAGCAGCAGTGGTAGTAGTAGCATTAGTAGTAATAGTAGTGGTAGTAGCAGCAGCAGCAGTAGTAGTAATAATAGTAGCAGCAGTAGTAGTAGTAATAGTAGCAGCAGTAATAGTAGTAGCAGCAGTAGTAGCAGTAATAATAGTAGTAGCAGTAGTAATAGTAGTAGCAGCAGTAGTAGTAGTAATAGTAGTAGCAGCAGTAGTAGTAATAGTAATAGTAGTAGTAGCAGTAGTAACAGTAATAATAGTAGCAGCAGTAGTAATAGTAGTAGCAGCAGTAGTAACAGTAATAATAGTAGTAATAGTAGTAGCAGCAGTAGTAGTAGTAATAGTAGTAGCAGCAGTAGTAGTAGTAGTAATAGTAGTAGTAGCAGTAGTAGCAGTAATAATAGTAGCTAGCAGTAGTAATAGTAGTAGCAGCAGTAGTAGTAGTAATAGTAGTAGCAGCAGTAGTAGTAATAGTAATAGTAGTAGTAGCAGTAGTAACAGTAATAATAGTAGCAGCAGTAGTAATAGTAGTAGCAGCAGTAGTAACAGTAATAATAGTAGTAATAGTAGCTAGCAGCAGTAGTAGTAGTAAGTAGTAGCAGCAGTAGTAGTAGTAGTAGTAATAGTAGTAGTAGCAGTAGTAGCAGTAATAATAGTAGCAGCAGTAGTAATAGTAGTAGCAGCAGCAGCAACAGGATCTGTATTTAGGCAACTGAAGCAAAAAATTCTTACCAGTGCTCAGCAGCGTTAAGAGGAAGATCCAGCAAAACATATAATCCTTTCCCCAAGGTATCAGATTAATCCTAATCCTATTTACAAGGATTTGGGAACAAGTGCGTTAATGCAATTTCCATTAATCGTTTTCATTTTACGCCTGACAGTGGAATATTACACTACTCTGCAAGAAGGCAGATGTTGTACTGCAAATGCCTTGTTGTATACTACTTATATATATAAACACAAGAGTACCTGTCACAGATAGTATAAACACAGGAATAACTGTCACAGACAGTATACACACAGGAATAACTGTCACAGACAGTATACACAACAGGAATAACTGTCACAGACAGTATAAAAACAGGAATAACTGTCACAGACAGTATAAACACAGAAATGTCTGTCAAAGACACTAGTATAAACACGGTCTGTGTACCAACCAATTTAAAAATTTGGAAACAGTAGACGCGGCGGAGAGGTAAAGATGAAGTCATCAGTCCATCAACCTTGTAGTACTAGTAGTAGTGTTAAGGTGATCAGTCCCTCAGCCTAGAAAAGTGTTTCAACAATAAAAACTCCTATCTGTTGTACATCTGTAGTACATCTGTCGTACATCTGTCGTACTCATCACTTGTCAGCACTGCATATCATTAACTTAACTCTAAAAAGTCTAGTATGATGCTCATTTCTCTCAAGTGTTGCATAAACTGCAATTTTCAGTATTGCATCTTCTCAGTTGCTTTCTGAATTCAGATTGGCAAGAAATATACATGGAGGGGGTTCCGGGGGTGAACGTCCCCGCGGCCCGGTTCAAGACCAGGCTGATAAATTAGGTAATCTGTTATTGATAACGTGTGTTATCGTCACATTTGTAGCTGTGTGTTATCGTCACCTTTGTAGATATGTGTTATCGTCACCTTTGTAGATGTGTGTTATCGTCACCTTTGTAGATGTGTGTTATCGTCACCTTTGTAGATGCGTGTTATCGTCACCTTTGTAGATGTGTGTTATCGTCACCTTTGTAACTGTGTTATCGTCACCTTTGTAGATGTGTGTTATCGTCACCTTTGTATATGTGTTATCGTCACCTTTGTAGATGCGTGTTATCGTCACCTTTGTAGATGTGTGTTATCGTCACCTTTGTAAATGTGTGTTATCGTCACCTTTGTAGATGTGTGTTATCGTCACCTTTGTAAATGTGTGTTATCGTCACATTTGTAGCTGTGTTATCGTTACCTTTGTAGATGTGTGTTATCGTCACCTTTGTAGATGTGTGTTATCGTCACCTTTGTAGATGTGTGTTATCGTCACCTTTGTAGATGTGTTATCATGGTGGTTGTGAGAGTGACGTGTTTCAGGTGGAGTGTTGGGAAGTATTAAAGAGGTGCGACTTTTTTGTAGATAAACAACGTTTATTATCATAACCATTAATTTTTAAAGGGGTGGAGGGGTAAGCCAGCGGAAGGCCTCGGTCAGATGACCAAAAGCTCCAGTGATGGGTCATCATCTAAGACCCGCATCTAGGAAACACTTGTCCTGTTTCCTGACAAACCTGACCTAACCTCGTAGATAACAGTGGGTCTTAGGAGTGACGGACCTACATTTTTGTGGCCCTGAAGCTTGAACTGTTATGGGGTCACCATGGCAACCAAAAATGGCACAACCCAGGGCAACATGGTTTCAGAGCAGGTCGCTCCTGCCTCTCGCAACTGCTAGACCACTATGATATGGTCTTAGATGCACTGGATCATGGTGTAATAGCACACAAAATGCGTGCTAAAGGGATAGCTGGAAAAGTAGGCAGATGGATCTTCAACTTTGTAACCAATCGAACACAAAGAGTAGTAGTAAACAGAGTTAAATCGGATGCTGCCATAGTGAAGAGCTCTGTTCCACAAGGCACAGTACTCGCACCTATCCTGTTCCTCATTCTCATATCAGACATAGACAGAAATGTAAACCATAGCACTGTATCATCCTTTGCAGATGATACTAAAATCTGCATGAGAGTGTCATCCATTGAGGACACGGAAAATCTCCAAGAAGATATAAGCCAAGTTTTCCAATGGGCAACAGAGAACAATATGATGTTCAATGAAGACAAATTCCAACTACTCCGTTATGGAAAACTGGAGGAAATAATAGCTAGGACTGAGTATACTACAAATTCTAATCACACAATAGAGCGGAAAAGTAATGTGAAAGACCTGGGTGTGGTAATGTCCGAAGACCTCACCTTCAAGGACCACAACATTGCCACTATCACATCTGCGAGGAAACTGATAGGATGGATAATGAGAACATTCAAGACAAGGGATGCCAAGCCAATGATGATCCTTTTTAAATCACTTGTTCTCTCTAGGCTAGAATACTGCTGTACATTAACATATCCATTCAAGGCAGGTGAAATTGCAGATCTAGAGAATGTGCAGATAACCTTTACTGCACGTATAAGTTCCATCAAACACCTTAACTACTGGGAACGCCTGGAAGCACTAGACTTATATTCACTGGAGCGCAGGCGAGAGAGATATATCATAATCTACACCTGGAAGATTCTGGAGGGACTGGTCCTTAATATGCACACAAAAATCACGCCATACGAAAGCAATAGACTTGGCAGACGGTGCAACGTACCCCCAGTGAAGAGTAGGGGCGCCACTGGTACACTAAGAGAAAACACAATAAGTGTCCGGGGCCCAAGACTGTTCAACAGCCTCCCACCAACCATACGGGGCATTACCAGTAGACCTCTGGTTGTCTTCAAGAGGGAGCTGGACTGATACCTAAAGTCCGTGCCAGATCAGCCGGGCTGTGGTTCGTACGTTGGACTACGTGCAGTCAGCAGTAACAGCCTCGTTGATCAGGCCCTGATCCACCGGGAGGCCTGGTCAAAGACCGGGCCGCGGGGACGTCGATCTCCGGAATGCCCTCCAGGTAGACTCCAGGTAGACCAGCAACAGCTACCCTACATGATATTTTAATAACCTTTTATTTTTAAATTATTATTTTGTACTGAATTACGCTGTATTATTTTTTTAAAAACCTTCTCATACAGTAGACCTAAAATTTTTAATTAATGTGGACTAAAGTGGTTTCGGGGGACCCCTCCGGGATTAGGGGCCCTGAATCTTATGCTTCATTAGTTTCATAGTATATCCGTCCCTGGGTATGTGTGTGTGTATGTGGGTACCTCATGTGTATGTGGGTACCTCCTGTGTATGTGAGTATCCTGTGTATGTGGGTACCTACTGTGTATATGGGTACCTACTGTGTATGTGGGTATATCCTGTGTATGTGGGTACCTCCTGTGTATGTGGATACCTCCTATGTATGTGGGTACCTCCTGTGTATGTTGGTAACTCCTGTGTATGTGGGTATCCTGTGTATGTGGGTACCTCCTGTGTATATTGGTAACTCCTGTGTATGTGAGTACCTACTGTGTATGTGAGTACCTCCTGTGTATGTGGGTACCTCCTGTGTATGTGGGTACCTTCTGTGTATGTGGGTATCCTGTGTATGTGGGTATCCTGTGTATGTGGGTACCTTCTGTGTATGTGGGTATCCTGTGTATGTGGGTATCCTGTGTATGAGGGTACCTCCTGTGTATGTGGGTACCTCCTGTGTATGTGGGTATCTCCTGTGTATGTGGGTACCTCCTGTGTATGTGGGTATCTCCTGTGTATGTGGGTACCTCCTGTGTATGAGGGTACCTCCTGTATGTGATACCTCGTGTGTCATACTAGGCATGTAGATAAAGGGCTCAGAGAGCCGACAGCATAATGAATTAGACACTTGTACAACACTTGGGTATCTTTATTGATGAGACGTTTCGCCACACAGTGGCTTCATCAGTCCATCGTTAGTCTTGAAAAGATTGACGGACTAATTACATCGACTCCAAGCTGAGGGACTGATTACCCCAAACTCCTTCTGATCTTCACCATTCTCCTTTGTATGGACTGATGAAGCCACTGTGTGGCGAAACTTTCCCACAATATAGATACCCAAGTGTTGCATATGTGTCAGATTTATTAACTTGTCCGTTCTGTGAAGCATTTACCTTAATTCAGGAAGAAGGAGGCTGTCCACGGGCGAAACGTCGCAATGAACTTGCTATCTGCAGGTTTCTTCTCCGTCTATAAATGCGTGTCAATTCTAGCATGATTTTGAAAGGCTGTGGCTAGAGGCAAGTATAAGTATTCTAGGCAATGGCTGACTTTTTAATGTCGTAATGGAGCTCTGGGAGGCTTGCAGGATCAGATCCTACAGTAGACTGGTTGGTGCGTTGGTTTGTGGTATCGGTGGTGGGATCTGATACCTGAAGGCCGAATAGCGAGAGATAAGGACCCCGATGAGCGCGGGCGTAGGGTCGGGTGTCCGTCACTCATCACGCTGCCTGACCCACAAGAGTGTGTACTCACCTAATTGTGGTTGCAGGGGTCGAGACTCAGCTCCTGGCCCCGCCTCTTCGCTGTCCGCTACTGGGTCTCTGCTCTCCCTGCTCCATGAGCTTTATCATACCTCGTCTTAAAACTATGTATGGTTCCTGCCTCCACTATATCTTTCTCTAGACTATTCCACTTCCTGACTACTCTGTGGCTGAAGAAATGCTTCCTAACATCCCTTTGACTCATCTGAGTCTTCAACTTCCAGTTGTGTCCCCTTGTTTCTGTGTTCCCTCTCTGGAACATCCTGTCTCTGTCTACCTTGTCGATTCACCGCAGTATTTTGTATGTCGTTATCATGTCTCCTCTGACCCTTCTTTCCTCCAGTGTTGTTAGTCCTATTTCCCTCAACCTTTCTTCATAGGACAGACCCCTGAGTTGTGGAACTAGCCTTGTCGCAAACCTTTGCACTTTCTCTAGTTTCTTTACGTGCTTGACCAGGTGTGGGTTCCAGACTGGTGCTGCATATTCTAGTATGGGCCTGACGTACACGGTGTACAGTGTCTTGAACGAATCCTTGTTTAGGTAACGGAACGCTAATCTTAGGTTTGCCAGTCGCCCATATGCTGCCGTAGTTATCTGGTTGATGTGTGTCTCCGGAGACGTGCTTGGCGTTATACTCACCCCAAGGTCTTTCTCCTTTGCCGAGGTTTGTAGCCTTTGTCCACCTAGCCTGTACTTTGTCAGCGGTCTTCTTTGCCCTTATCCGATCTTCATGACTTTGCATTTGGTGGGATTGAATTCGAGAAGTCAGTTGCTAGACCAGATGTCAAGCTTGTCCAGGTCTGTTTGAAGTCCTGCTTGGTCCTCTTCCGATGTGATTCTCCTCATTAATTTCACATCATCTGCGAACAGAGACACTTCTGAGTCTATCCCATCCGTCATGTCGTTTACATATACCAAGTTTAACACTGGTCCTAGGACTGACCCCTGCGGTACGCCGCTCGTCACAGGCGCCCACTGTGATACCTCATCACGCACCATGACCCGTTGTTGCCTCCCTGTGAGGTATTCCCTGATCCATTCCAGTGCCCTTCCTGTTATACATGCTTGTTCTTCCAACTTCTTTACTAATCTCATGTGAGGAACTGTGTCGAAGGCCTTCCTGCAGTCCAGGAAAATGCAATCAACCCACCCTTCTCTCTCTTGCCTTACCTCTGTTACTTTATCATAGAACTCTAGGAGGTTTGTTACACAGGATTTGCCTTTCCGGAATCCGTGCTGTCTGGTGTTTATTATCCTGTTCAGCTCGAGGTGCTCCACCATTCTTTTCCTGATGATTTTCTCCAGGACTTTGCACACTATACACGTAAGTGACACCGGTCTATAGTTTAGTGCCTCTTTTCTGTCTCCTTTTTTAAAGATGGGGACTACGTTGGCCTTCTTCCATACCTCAGGTATGTGTGTGTGTGTGTGTGTGTGTGAAAGAGAGAGTCAACTACGTCACTATTACACCAACACAGTCAGTCATTTTGATTACTTCCTCCAACATAAAAAAAATAATGGGTCACTGGAAAAAAAAACGATGGCTGGCCATCACACACACACACACACACACACACACACACACACACACACACACACACACACACACACAGTGACCTGGTCACTGTATGGAGGTGACAGTAGAGAAGTTTAAGAGAGGAGATGGATAATAGTTGGAGAACAAAAAGTCACAATGCCGTTACTGGAACAATACATAAATAACCCACACATAGGAGAGAGAAGGAGCTTGCGACGACATTTCGGTCCGACTTGGACCATTTACAAAGTCACATTGCCTTTGTAAGTGGTCCAAGTCGGACCGAAACGTCGTCGTAAGCTCCTCTCTCCTAACAATAGTTGTTAATCTCCCGCATTGCATCTTGTTGCAGCATCTACCGTACTTGCCTGTGTCTTAAATGAGTTATTTTGGCGTGAAAGCCAGGACGTAATCACCAAGTGTTTTGCTCGTGCAAATTGTGTGTTCATCAGCACCGCTGAGGATAATATATGGGGTGCCAGGGAGAATTAAATAATATTTTTTACACTGTCGAATTTACAGACTTATCCTACCTCAGTTCATTTACAGGACCAGCCCTGTAAATGGCAGGTACCTGGGTGTTAGTACCCAGGTACCTGCTTACTGCTAGGTGAACATGGACAGCAGGTGTCTTAAGGAAACACATCCTAATATTTCCACCCGTATAGGGGATCGAACCTCGGATCTCAGTGTTAAAGTATCCTTGTTTGGTGGTGACAAGGTTATGATCAGCCTTGATGACCTTAGTGTTGCGATAGGCTTCAAACCCCACTAAACACCAAGCAGACCAAATCTTCCAGGATAACTCCTCGTAATGGGCTGACGACTCGTAATGGGCTGACAACTCGTAACGAGCTGACGACTCGTAATGGGCTGACGACTCGTAATGGGCTGACGACTCGTAATGGGCTGACGACTCGTAATGGGCTGCCGACTCGTAATGGGCTGACTACTCGTAATGGGCTGACGACTCGTAATGGGCTGACGACTCGTAATGGGCTGACGACTCGTAATGGGCTGAAGACTCGTAATGGGCTGACGACTCGTAATGGGCTGACGACTCGTAATGGGCTGCCGACTCGTAATGGGCTGACGACTCGTAACGAGCTGACGACTCGTAATGGGCTGACGACTCGTAATGGGCTGACGACTCGTAACGAGGCGACGACTCGTAATGGGCTGACGACTCGTAATTAGCTGACGTCTCGTAACGAGGTGACGACTCGTAATGGGCTGACGACTCATGAGGGGTGAAAGCAACGTATGAGAATATTCAAGGGGAGAGCACTAAACCCGTAGGAGTAACACAACACCAGCAGAATGGAAGACAAACAGATTCGATCCATGGATGGGACAGCCCTAATCCCTTGGATTAAAAGATCTGTATTAACATCAAGGCGCCCGTCTTTATGAAAGGGGAGCTAAGTACTTTTTTAGCGTATATATTTGTAGAGGTGGGAGAGGAGAGTGAAGAGAATGAGGTGAGTGAAGTGTGTGAGGTGAGTGAAGTGTGTGAAGTGAGTGAGGTGAGTGAAGTGTGTGAGGTGAGTGAAGTGTGTGAAGTGAGTGAGGTGAGTGAGGTGTGTGAAGTGAGTGAGGTGAGTGAAGTGAGTGAGGTGAGTGAAGTGTGTGAGGTGAGTGAAGTGTGTGAAGTGAGTGAGGTGAGTGAAGTGTGTGAGGTGAGTGAAGTGTGTGAAGTGAGTGAGGTGAGTGAAGTGTGTGAGGTGAGTGAAGTGTGTGAAGTGAGTGAGGTGAGTGAAGTGTGTGAGGTGAGTGAAGAGAGTGAAGTGAGTGAGGTGAGTGAAGTGTGGAGGTGAGTGAAGGTGAAGTGAGTGAGGTGAGTGAAGGTGTGAGTGGTGAAGAGTGAAGGGAGGTGAGTGAAGAGTGAAGTGAGTGAGGAGTGAAGTGTGTGAGGCTGAGGAAGGTTAAGTGAGTGAGGAGGAATTAGTGAGTGCAAGAGAGCTGAAGTAGCAGAGGTAAGAGGCAACTATATACACATAATGACACACACACTACAACACGCTCTAGTGCTAATTAGGCTGAAAGCTTAGTTCTACCTGCAGCTAAAGCGCACACATACACACATAACACACACACACACACACACACATACAACCCCAGGCCTAGTGTAAACATCTAGGACAAATGGTAAATCTATACATACACACATTCACACCTACACACAACACACACACACACATACATACAACACATCACACACTACACACATAACACACACACACATACACACTACACATACACACACATACACACACACACACACACACACACACATACACACATACACACAACACACACACACAACACACATACACACATACACACACACACACACACATACACACATACACACACACACACATACACACATACACACACACACACACACACACACCACACACACACATACACACACACACACACACACACAAAACACACACACACACACA
>WNWK01002105.1:0-72500 GCA_009830355.1 Cherax destructor
GATGGAATTGCTGGCTGTAACTCGTTAATAATGCTCCCGGCTGACTGAACAACCGTTACCTTATTTACAACTACTTTTCCCTCACACAGGGGTCGATTCACAGCTCCTGGCCCCGTGTCTTCGCTGGTCGTTACTAGGTCCACTCCCTGCTCCATGAGCTTTATCGTAATTCTTCTTAAGCTGTGTGTGTGTGTGTGTGTGTGTGTGTATGTACTTACCTATTTGTGGTAGCAGGGGTCGAGTGTGTGTGACCTACACTGTCGAGGACTCACTAAACACACTTCCTTTCCCTCTCTTCTTTTTTTTTCCTCCTCACACCTCCCTTCTTTTCTTTCCCTTCTCTGCTTCCCATTTCTTTCTCCTCACCATTCTCTCTTCTCTGTCTCCTACTTTCCTTCTCCCCGTCACTGTGAGTGACGGTCACTGTGAAGCTACACCGTCATCCTTCACGGTAGTAAAGCATCACCGTCATCCTTCACGGTAGTAAAGCATCACCGTCATCCTTCACGGTAGTAAAGCATCACCGTCATCCTTCACGGTAGTAAAGCATCACCGTCATCCTTCACGGTAGTAAAGCATCACCGTCATTCTTCACGGTAGTAAAGCATCACCGTCATCCTTAACGGTAGTAAAGCATCACCGTCATCCTTCATGGTAGTGAAGCATCACCGTCATCATGGTAGTAAAGCATCACCGTCATTCTTCACGGTAGTAAAGCATCACCGTCATCATTGACGGTAGTAAAGCATCACCGTCATCCTTCACGGTAGTAAAGCATCACCGTCATCACGGTAGTGAAGCATCACCGTCATCATGGTAGTGAAGCATCACCGTCATCATGGTAGTGAAGCATCACCGTCATCATGGTAGTGAAGCATCACCGTCATCCTTCATGGTAGTAAAGCATCACCGTCATCCTTCATGGTAGTAAAGCATCACCGTCATCCTTCATGGTAGTGAAGCATCACCGTCATCCTTCATGGTAGTAAAGCATCACCGTCATCCTTCATGGTAGAAAAGCCTCACCGTCATCCTTCATGGTAGTGAAGCATCACCGTCATCCTTCACGGTAGTAAAGCATCACCGTCATCCTTCACGGTAGTAAAGCATCACCGTCATCCTTCATGGTAGTGAAGCATCACTGTCATCCTTCATGGTAGTAACGCATCACCGTCATCCTTCACGGTAGTAAAGCATCACCGTCATCCTTCACGGTAGTAAAGCATCACCGTCATCCTTCATGGTAGTAAAGCATCACCGTCATCCTTCACGGTAGTAAAGCATCACCGTCATCCTTCACGGTAGTAAAGCATCACCGTCATCCTTCATGGTAGTGAAGCATCACCGTCATCCTTCACGGTAATAAAGCATCACCGTCATCCTTCACGGTAGTAAAGCATCACCGTCATCATGGTAGTGAAGCATCACCGTCATCCTTCACGGTAGTAAAGCATCACCGTCATCCTTCACGGTAGTAAAGCATCACCGTCATCCTTCACGGTAGTAAAGCATCACCGTCATTCTTCACGGTAGTAAAGCATCACCGTCATCCTTGACGGTAGTAAAGCATCACCGTCATCCTTCACGGTAGTAAAGCATCACCGTTATCCTTCACGGTAGTAAAGCATCACCGTCATCCTTCATGGTAGAAAAGCATCACCGTCATCCTTCACGGTAGTAAAGCATCACCGTCATCCTTCACGGTAGTAAAGCATCACCGTCATCCTTCATGGTAGTGAAGCATCACCGTCATCATGGTAGTGAAGCATCACCGTCATCATGGTAGTGAAGCATCACCGTCATCATGGTAGTGAAGCATCACCGTCATCATGGTAGTGAAGCATCACCGTCATCCTTCATTGTAGTAAAGCATCACCGTCATCCTTCATGGTAGTAAAGCATCACCGTCATCCTTCATGGTAGTGAAGCATCACCGTCATCCTTCATGGTAGTAAAGCATCACTGTCATCCTTCATGGTAGAAAAGCATCACCGTCATCCTTCATGGTAGTGAAGCATCACCGTCATCCTTCACGGTAGTAAAGCATCACCGTCATCCTTCACGGTAGTAAAGCATCACCGTCATCCTTCATGGTAGTGAAGCATCACCGTCATCCTTCATGGTAGTAACGCATCACCGTCATCCTTCACGGTAGTAAAGCATCACCGTCATCCTTCATGGTAGAAAAGCATCACCGTCATCCTTCACGGTAGTAAAGCATCACCGTCATCCTTCACGGTAGTAAAGCATCACCGTCATCATTCATGGTAGTGAAGCATCACCGTCATCCTTCACGGTAGTAAAGCATCACCGTCATCCTTCACGGTAGTAAAGCATCACCGTCATCATGGTAGTGAAGCATCACCGTCATCCTTCACGGTAGTAAAGCATCACCGTCATCCTTCACGGTAGTGAAGCATCACCGTCATCCTTCACGGTAGTGAAGCATCACCGTCATCCTTCACGGTAGAAAAGCATCACCGTCATCCTTCACGGTAGTAAAGCATCACCGTCATCATGGTAGTGAAGCATCACCGTCATCCTTCATGGTAGAAAAGCATCACCGTCATCCTTCACGGTAGTAAAGCATCACCGTCATCCTTCACGGTAGTAAAGCATCACCGTCATCCTTCATGGTAGTAAAGCATCACCGTCATCCTTCACGGTAGTAAAGCATCGCCGTCATTCTTCACGGTAGTAAAGCATCACCATCATCCTTCACGGTAGTAAAGCATCACCGTCATCCTTCACGGTAGTAAAGCATCACCGTCATCCTTCACGGTAGTAAAGCATCACCGTCATCCTTCATGGTAGAAAAGCATCACCGTCATCCTTCACGGTAGTAAAGCATCACCGTCATCCTTCATGGTAGTAAAGCATCACCGTCATCCTTCACGGGTAGTAAAGCATCACCGTCATCCTTCATGGTAGAAAAGCATCACCGTCATCCTTCACGGTAGTAAAGCATCACCGTCATCCTTCATGGTAGTAAAGCATCACCGTCATCCTTCACGGTAGTAAAGCATCACCGTCATCCTTCATGGTAGTGAAGCATCACCGTCATCCTTCATGGTAGTGAAGCATCACCGTCATCCTTCACGGTAGTAAAGCATCACCGTCATCCCTCACGGTAGTAAAGCATCACCGTCATCATGGTAGTGAAGCATCACCGTCATCCTTCACGGTAGTAAAGCATCACCGTCATCCTTCACGGTAGTGAAGCATCACCGTCATCCTTCACGGTAGTGAAGCATCACCGTCATCCTTCACGGTAGAAAAGCATCACCGTCATCCTTCACGGTAGTAAAGCATCACCGTCATCATGGTAGTGAAGCATCACCGTCATCCTTCATGGTAGAAAAGCATCACCGTCATCCTTCACGGTAGTAAAGCATCACCGTTATCCTTCACGGTAGTAAAGCATCACCGTCATCATTCATGGTAGTGAAGCATCACCGTCATCCTTCATGGTAGTAAAGCATCACCGTCATCCTTCACGATAGTAAAGCATCACCGTCATCCTTCATGGTAGTAAAGCATCACCGTCATCCTTCACGGTAGTAAAGCATCACCGTCATCCTTCACGGTAGTAAAGCATCACCGTCATCCTTCACGGTAGTAAAGCATCACCGTCATCCTTCACGGTAGTAAAGCATCACCGTCATCCTTCATGGTAGTAAAGCATCACCGTCATCCTTCACGGTAGTAAAGCATCACCGTCATCCTTCACGGTAGTAAAGCATCACCGTCATCCTTCATGGTAGTAAAGCATCACCGTCATCCTTCATGGTAGTAAAGCATCACCGTCATCCTTCACGATAGTAAAGCATCACCGTCATCCTTCATGGTAGTAAAGCATCACCGTCATCCTTCGCGGTAGTAAAGCATCACCGTCATCCTTCACGGTAGTAAAGCATCACCGTCATCCTTCACGGTTGTAAAGCATCACTGTCATCCTTCGCGGTAGTAAAGCATCACCGTCATCCTTCACGGTAGTAAAGCATCACCGTCATCCTTCACGGTAGTAAAGCATCACCGTCATCCTTCATGGTACACTCACATTAAGACAGACATAAATCCACGCCTCGCCACACTCTTGTATTCCTCTGCATAATATGAATCCGAAATACATCTTCATCGGTGTGGCGAGGCCGTAGATGGTGAAGGAAGGGCGAGGTAGAGGGAAGTAGAGGATGAGAGGAGGTTAAAGGGGGAAGGAGGTGAAGGATTGGACGAGGTAAAAGTGGAACCGGGGGAGAGTGGAGAGAGGGAGGAAGAACTGTGGGAGAATAAGAGGATTAAGAAATGGAGTCTGCAGTAGTAGTAGTAAAAGAGAGAGAAATCATCCACAAACTCACCAGATAAAAGAAAGAAAAAAGAAGAGGCTAAAAGAGGTGGACGAGGAGGTGTGGCAGAAGAATGGGTGTGTACAGAGAGGCACCAAACATGGAAGTGACGCAGGGGTGGAGAACGTGGGTGGGTGGGGGAACATCCGAGAATAACTGGTTGGATAAGGAGTGCCTGGAGGAGAGACAGGCGTGGTGGAATAAGAATTAGTGTGTGGGTGTAGTACGGTCCTCGTACACACACACACACATACATACATACACACATACACATACACAAAGACAGTGGGACCCTACAAAGTGTCACCAAGGATTCTGCAAGAGGGAGCAGCAGCACTGTCTAAACCACTAGCTGAAACGTACAAGTCAGGGGATAACTTATAACTGCCAGAGATCTGGCGGAGGTCAGGTAATATTTTCCTGGTAACATACTGAGTAAAATTTAAAAAAAATTGGTTGGACAAATATATGAATGAAGCTGGTAGGTCTCCTGTAGTGCTCGTCCAATGGTAGGCAGATTCTACTCCCTCCTAGTGAAGGTAGCAAGCGTGACGTTGCTCGCTATTGTCATCTAATTGCAATATTCAGGTTGGGTAGTAACAGATTTGTCAAAACTTTGGTAATGTTATAACCACCATTTTGGAGAGGTTAATATGATGAAGTAAAGCCATGCCTTAACCCAGTGTCCAGCACTGATCTCCAATACAGCAGGGTAGGAAGAGGTGCAGCCGCCAGCTTCAGGTTTCACTAATGCTGCTTTACTGTCTAGTCATCCCGTCTCAGGCCTGAGGCTCGTCATTTCAAACGGGGCTCTCATATAGGAAGAACCTGTGCTGGAAACTCATGTGCTTTCTCAACAGTAAACAGTCAAGAAAGTAGCTGTGGCTACCCTTAATACCTGCCACAAAAACAATCCACAATGTAGGTGTCAGTGTCAATAACCAGCTTTGAAGTAAGAACCCACGAGTTGACCGCCCTGGGCACCATACAGGGAATCTCAAAAATCTGCAAAATACAGGAACCTTGATTATCAGTTCACTATAATACCAGTAGGACAACTAGTTCCTAGACCTAGAGAGTTGCCATTCAACTTCGTGCAAAAAAATGTTGGCAGAAAAACGTATTAGGGAGAAACTAGGCCTACCAGAGCAGCTAGTTTTCTTTTTAGTAGCCTCAGTGCTGCAGTCCGGCAAGGACTGCAGCACTGAGTATCCTAGGCACAAGTCCAGTTCTGAGAATCTTAATGAAATATTTGAAATTCAAATGCTATTTGTGAATTGATATGTAACTTTGTACATGTAGTGTGGAACTCATACCAACCTATCTTTCGTATGTAGTGTAGCCCTCGTACCATCCTATATTTCGTATGTAGTGTAGCCCTCGTACCATCCTATCTTTGTATATGTAGGGTAGCCCTCGTACCAACCTATCTTTGTATATGTAGTGTAGCCCTCATACCAACCTATCTTTGTATCCATTTAATGTAACAAAGTACAACTATTTTGTATATGTGTATCTTAGAGCAACGCATCATTACAAAAGGAATAAGAATTTGTTCAGTTAGGTTTTGTTAGGTTATTATCTCAGGATAACCCAGGAAAGTCAGAATGTCTTCAGACTGACATATTTCTATTGGTGTCTTCTAATTCTTTTCCCCCAGGATGCGACCCACACCAGTCGCCTAACACCCAGATACCTACTTACTGCTAGGTGAACAGGGGTATCAGTTTTAAGCGGATGCCGATATTAATGGAGAAAATACGGAAGAGCCGAGTAACTTGTTATTGTGTTAAAAATATAATTCAATACAGTTAAGATTACTATTCCTTAATAATAATAATAATAATAATAATTTACACTGAAGCTATGTCAGTTAAGATTACTATATTTTAATATAAATAATAACAATGATAAAATTTGCAGTGTATCTGTGTGTTATGGTCATAAATGTAGTGTGTGTGTAGTGGTATTGTGCAGTTTGATGGAAGAACAAATGGAACCTGGATAAATGGGACTTGGACTTAGGCCTAGTCACCCTCGTGGCCATCTGGCATTAGTCGTGGAAATTTTTCATGCTGCCTTAATCTCGTATTGCACATTTAGGCCTGGTAGACTTGAAGGAGGGTGGGGGGGGAGAGACGGTGGGAGGGAAGGAGAGAGGGAGGGAGGGAGATGGAGGGTCGTCTCTCTAATAGAGTTAAGGGTCTGGTTGAGTGGCTACTGAAGTGTGACCCTTCAGTGTTCCTCCCTAACTCTCCCATTTGTTCACCTCCCTAATCCTTTCTTTTTCCCATCTTCCTAATTGTTTCCTTTATCCCTAACAGTTTTTTTGCGTTATTTAATCATTTTTTTACACCTCTCTGAATCTTCTATTTTTCCCTACTCCCTAACCGTTCTGTTTTTCTTATTTTCCCTAACCCTCTTCCTTTTCTACCTCCAGATTCGTCCCTTTTACCTCTCTCCCCTAATCCTCCATTTTTTCCACCTACATAACCTTTACATCTTTTCTTTCCTCCCTTTTTCCTCTCCCCCCTGCCATTTTTTCCACCTCTATAACCTTCCTCTTTTCCCCCTCTTTCATAACATTTCTTTCTCCTACATCGCCCCACACACCTTCAGGTAAACAACCTCACTGATAGTTATAAGTTTACTTTTAAAAAAAAACATGGCCGTCTTGACAACGCACGTACCTGTGAGCGTGTATTTTTGCACGCATTACCGTGCGTTCATTTCCGCCCGATCTAAAATGCTGCGGAAACTTAAATACTTGACGTTCGGTTATGGATGGGTTTGCGTATATCAACTTATATTAACGTTTGACGAAATATAACGAAGACACAAAGTGTGGTTGTCTTTCGTGTTGTAAGGCACGATATAAGAGTTCAAAGTCTGGTAAAACTGTTGCTGCCTAAGTCTTGCAGGCACAAGTCAGGTGTCAAGCACAGGTCAGGTGCCAGTCACAGGGAAAGTGTCAAGTCACAGGTCAAGTGCCAGTCACATGTCAGGTGTCAGTCACAGGTCAGGTGCCAGTCTCAAGTCAGGTACCAGTCACAGGTCAAGTGTCAGTCATAGGTCAAGTGCCAGTCACAGGTCAGGTGTCAGTCACAGGTCAGGTGCCACTCACAGGTCAGGTGCCAGTCACAGGTCAGGTGCCAGTCTCAGGTCAGGTATAAGTCACAGGTCAGGTGTCAGTCTCAGGTCAGGTGCCAATCATAGGTCAGGTGCCATTCTCAGGTCAGGTGCCAGTCTCAGGTCAGGTGCCAATCACACAGGTCAGGTGCCAGTCACAGGTCAAGTGCCAGTCACAGGTTGTGTGACTGAATTATTAACGTGTTCTTTTTTTCACTGAATTATTAACGTGTTCTTTTTTTTCACTGAATTATTAACGTGTTCTTTTTCCACTGAATTATTAATGTGTTCTTTTTCTTCACTGAATTATTAACGTGTTCTTTTTTCACTGAATTATTAACGTCTTCTTTTTTCAATGGATTATTAACGTCTTCTTTTTTCACTGAATTATTAACGTTTTCTTTTTTTCAATGAATTATTAACGTGTTCTTTTTTTCAATGAATTATTAACGTTCTTTTTTTTTCACTGAATTATTAACGTTCTTTTTTTTTCACTGAATTATTAACGTTCTTTTTTCACTGAATTATTAACGTGTTCTTTTTCCACTGAGTTATTAATGTGTTCTTTTTCTTCACTGAATTATTAACGTGTTCTTTTTTTCACTGAATTATTAACGTGTTTATTTTTCACTGAATTATTAACTTTTTCACTGAAATATTTCCTTCTTTTCCCCTTCCACTGAATGATTATTTTTTTCCTTCTTTTCCACACCCTTCCACTTTCATCAGGTCATTTCACTTCCCCTTTTGTTTCCCTCTTCTCTCTTCCATTGTTACTGTATTCTCCTTTTGTCTGTTGCTCTCATCTCTTTCTCCGTGTAATTCACCCTTCTCTTTCTCTTGCCTTTGAATGATTTTGGCCAGATTCAACCCCTGTTTGTGTGTTTGTTTGTGTGTGTTTGTACTCATATGGGGTCGATTCATAGCTCCTTTGTGTGTGTGTGTGTGTGTGTGTGTGTGTGTGTGTGTGTGTGTACTCACGTAGTTGTACTCACCTTGTGGTTGCAGGGGTCGATTCACAGCTCCTTTGTGTACTCACCTAATTGTGGTTGCAGGGGTCGAGACTCAGCTCCTGGCCCTGCCTCTTCACTGTCCGCTACTGGGTCTCTTCTCTCCCTGCTCCATTAGCTTTATCATACCTCGTCTTAAAGCTATGTATGGTTCCTGACTCCACTACATCATTTGCTAGACTATTCCACTTCCTGACTACTCTATGGCTGAAGAAATGCTTCCTAACATCCCTTTGACTCATCTGAGTCTTCAGCTTCCAATTTGCCCCCTTGTTTCTGTGTTCCCTCTCTGGAACACAGAAATTTTGTATGTCGTTATCATGTCTCCTCTAACCCGTCTGTCCTCCAGTGTTGTTAGTCCTATTTCCCTCAACCTTTCTTCGTAGTACAGTACCCTGAGCTGTGGAACTAACCTTGTCGCAAACCTTTGCACTTTCTCTAATTTCTTGACGTGCTTGACCAGGTGTGGGTTCCAGACTGGTGCTGCATACTCTAGTATGGGCCTGACGTACACGGTGTACAGTGTCTTGAACGATTCCTTGTTAAGGTAATGGAACGCTAATCTTAGGTTTGCCAGTCGCCCATATGCTGCCGCAGTTATTTGGTTAATGTGTGCTTCCGGAGACGTGCTTGGTGTTATGCTCACCCCAAGGTCTTTCTCCTTTAACGAGATTTGTAGCCTTTGTCCACCTAGCCTGTACTCTGTCAGCGGTCTTCTTTGCCCTTCCCCTATCTTCATGACTTTGCATTTGGTGGGATTAAATTCGAGAAGCCAGTTGCTGTGTACTCACCTAGTTGTGGTTGCAGGGGTCGAGTCATAGCTCCTGTGTGTGTGTGTGTGTGTGTGTGTGTGTGTGTGTGTGTGTGTGTGTGTACTCACGTAGTTGTACTCACCTTGTGGTTGCAGTGGTCGATTCACAGCTCCTGGCCCCGCTTCTTCACTGGTCGCTACTAGGTCACTCTTCCTGCCCCATGAGCTTTATCGTACCTCTTCTTAAAGCTTTGTATGGTTCCTGCCTCCACTACATGACTTCCCAGACTATTCCACTTCCTGACAACTCTGTGTGTGTGTGTGTTTGTGTGACGAGGTGGTAGAGGAGGTTCCCCTCATTCACAGCTTCAACACTAGCTACGACTGTCGTAAAGAGGTATCTGAAAATGCCCGTCAAGGTAACTCAAGAGGGCGGGGTCAGGAGCTGCATCTCAACACCCGTAAATATCACTATGTGTCAGAATACACAAATAATCCGCATATAGGACAGAATCTTATGACGACGTTTCGGTCCAACTTGCACCATGTACAAAGTAAATGGTCCAAGTCGGAGCGAAACGTCGTTGTAATTTTCAGTCTCCCGTGTGCGGGTTATTTGCGTATTGTTCCAGTCACGGTATTGTGCCTTTGTGTTCTTTGTGCGTCAGAGTAAACATGTACGCTAATGAGCCACACGGACGCTAAAATACTTGACAACACAAGAAGGGGAATGAGCTAGGGCGTAAGTTAGACCTGCCTAGCATGGGGCAGTAGGCCTTCTACAGTGCTTATCCTTACTTATGTTTTTTTTGACACAGTTTCAGGAATAGGTATAACAGTGCTCCTTCACGACGGTTCCTCGAAAATTAAAAGAAACAAAGAGATTTATTAGTAGTAGTAGTAGTATCATTACTAGTAGTAGTAATAGTAGTAGTAGTATCATTACTAGTAGTATTAATAGTAGTAGTAGGGTAATTAGGTTTCATGCGAGGAAGATAGCTCCAATTCCTTGAATAAAGAGCTGTTCACTAGCATCATTACAGTTTCCCTAAAGAGAGGTGAACCAAGAGCTAGAGCTATTGCAACAATGACTCCGCATTGTTGCCCATGTTGATGTATTCTGAGATAGTACAAATTTCTCTCCACTCCACCATTCTCTCTCTCTTGTCTCCTACACATAATTTCTCTTGCCTTCCCTCCTTCCTCATTCTCTCTCTCTCTCTCTCTCTCTCTCTCTCTCTCTCTCTCTCTCTCTCTCTCTCTCTCTCCTGTGTACAATCTCTCACCTGCGCTCAGTGATGGAGATACCTTCATAAAACTTGTATTTCTGGTGTGTATGGTAGAGGTGATGCTGACAGATGGTAATTGTCAAGTGGTAGTAACTGCAGTTCTGCTGGAAGGTAACCTTTGTAGCTGCCCTAGCACGACACGGTGAGTGTCCGGGTTCGATTCCCGGCGAAGGGGTGGAAACATCGGACGTATTTCCTTACACCGGTTGTCTATGTTCACCCATCACTGAAATGGGTACCTGGGTGTTAGTCGACTGGTGTGGGTCGCATCCTGGGACAAAACTGACCTAATTTGCCCGAAATGCTCTGCATAACAAGGGGTTTTACATATAGCAGTATGTCATTGATGTCAGCTAGGCCTGTATACCTTGTACATGTACTTGTAGTAAATAAATATATTATTATTTAAAGGATTACTTTACCATATCCTCACTGTCCTAATGAAGTCTGCCACCTCTGACTGACACTACTGAAGTCTGCCACCTCTGACTGACACTACTGAACTCTGCCACCTCTGACTGACACTACTGAACTCTGCCACCTCTGACTGACACTACTGAAGTCTGCCACCTCTGACTGACACTACTGAAGTCTGCCACCTCTGACTGACACTACTGAAGTCTGCCACCTCTGACTGACACTACTGAAGTCTGCCACCTCTGACTGACACTACTGAAGTCTGCCACCTGACTGACTGACACTACTGAAGTCTGCCACCTCTGACTGACACTACTGAAGTCTGCCACCTCTGACTGACACTACTGAAGTCTCCACCTCTGACTGACACTACTGAAGTCTGCCACCTCTGACTGACACTACTGAAGTCTGCCACCTCTGACTGACACTACTGAAGTCTGCCACCTCTGACTGACACTACTGAAGTCTGCCACCTCTGACTGACACTACTGAAGTCTGCCACCTCTGACTGACACTACTGAAGTCTGCCACCTCTGACTGACACTACTGAAGTCTGCCACCTCTGACTGACACTACTGAAGTCTGCCACCTCTGACTGACACTACTGAAGTCTGCCACCTCTGACTGACACTACTGAAGTCTGCTACCTCTGACTGACACTACTGAAGTCTGCAACCTCTGACTGACACTACTGAAGTCTGCCACCTCTGACTGACACTACTGAAGTCTGCTACCTCTGACTGACACTACTGAAGTCTGCCACCTCTGACTGACACTACTGAAGTCTGCCACCTCTGACTGACACTACTGAAGTCTGCCACCTCAGACTGACACTACTGAAGTCTGCCACCTCTGACTGACACCACTGAAGTCTGCTAGCTCTGACTGACACTACTGAAGTCTGCCACCTCTGACTGACACTACTGAAGTCTGCCAGCTCTGACTGACACTACTGAAGTCTGCCACCTCTGACTGACACTACTGAAGTCTGCCACCTCTGACTGACACTACTGAAGTCTGCCACCTCTGACTGACACTACTGAAGTCTGCCACCTCTGACTGACACTACTGAAGTCTGCCACCTCAGACTGACACTACTGAAGTCTGCCACCTCTGACTGACACTACTGAAGTCTGCCACCTCTGACTGACACTACTGAAGTCTGCCACCTCTGACTGACACTACTGAAGTCTGTCACCTCTGACTGACACTACTGAAGTCTGCCACCTCTGACTGACACTACTGAAGTCTGCTACCTCTGACTGACACTACTGAAGTCTGCCACCTCTGACTGACACTACTGAAGTCTGCCACCTCTGACTGACACTACTGAAGTCTGCCACCTCTGACTGACACTACTGAAGTCTGCCAGCTCTGACTGACACTACTGAAGTCTGCCACCTCTGACTGACACTACTGAAGTCTGCCACCTCTGACTGACACTACTGAAGTCTGCCACCTCTGACTGACACTACTGAAGTCTGCCACCTCTGACTGACACTACTGAAGTCTGCCAGCTCTGACTGACACTACTGAAGTCTGCCAGCCTGACTGACACTACTGAAGTCTGCCACTCTGACTGACACTACTGAAGTCTGCCACCTCTGACTGACACTACTGAAGTCTGCCACCTCGACTGACACTACTGAAGTCTGCCACCTCTGACTGACACTACTGAAGTCTGCCACTCTGACTGACACTACTGAAGTCTGCCACCTCTGACTGACACTACTGAAGTCTGCCACTCTGACTGACACTACTGAAGTCTGCCACCTCTGACTGACACTACTGAAGTCTGCCAGCTCAGACTGACACTACTGAAGTCTGCTAGCCCTGACTGACACTACTGAAGTCTGCCAGCCTGACTGACACTACTGAAGTCTGCCACTCTGACTGACACTACTGAAGTCTGCCAGCTCTGACTGACACTACTGAAGTCTGCCACCTCTGACTGACACTACTGAAGTCTGCCAGCTCTGACACACTACTGAAGTCTGCACTCTGACTGACACTACTGAAGTCTGCCACTCTGACTGACACTACTGAAGTCTGCCAGCACTGACTGACACTACTGAAGTCTGCCAGCTCTGACTGACACTACTGAAGTCTGCCAGCTCTGACTGACACTACTGAAGTCTGCCACCTCTGACTGACACTACTGAAGTCTGCACCTCTGACTGACACTACTGAAGTCTGCCACTCTGACTGACACTACTGAAGTCTCTCACCTCTGACTGACACTACTGAAGTCTGCCAGCTCTGACTGACACTACTGAAGTCTGCCACCTCTGACTGACACTACTGAAGTCTGCCAGCTCGACTGACACTACTGAAGTCTGCTAGCCCTGACTAACACTACTGAAGTCTGCCACCTGACTGACACTACTGAAGTCTGCCACTCTGACTGACACTACTGAAGTCTGCCACTCTGACTGACACTACTGAAGTCTGCCAGCTCTGACTGACACTACTGAAGTCTGCCAGCTCTGACTGACACTACTGAAGTCTGCCACGTCTGACTGACACTACTGAAGTCTGCCAGCTCAGACTGACACTACTGAAGTCTGCTAGCTCTGACTGACACTACTGAAGTCTGCCAGCACTGACTGACACTACTGAAGTCTGCCAGCTCTGACTGACACTACTGAAGTCTGCCAGCTCTGACTGACACTACTGAAGTCTGCCAGCCTGACTGACACTACTGAAGTCTGCCACTCGACTGACACTACTGAAGTCTGCCACATCTGACTGACACTACTGAAGTCTGCCACCTCTGACTGACACTACTGAAGTCTGCCACCTCTGACTGACACTACTGAAGTCTGCCACTCTGACTGGCACTACTGAAGTCTGCCACCTCTGACTGACACTACTGAAGTCTGCCAGCACTGACTGACACTAGTGAAGTCTGCCAGCTCTGACTGACACTAGTGAAGTCTGCCAGCTCTGACTGACACTAGTGAAGTCTGCCAGCTCAGACTGACACTAGTGAAGTCTGCCAGCTCTGACACTAGTGAAGTCTGCCAACTCTGACTGACACTAGTGAAGTCTGCCAACTCTGACACTAGTGAAGTCTGCCAACTCTGACACTAGTGAAGTCTGCCAACTCTGACACTAGTGAAGTCTGCCAGCTCAGACTGACTCTACTAAAGTCTGCCAGCTCTGACTGACAGATGTCAACACTATATATGTGACCCATCCTGTCTGATGGAATATGACAGGGAAACAGTTTGCTTCTGTTCCCACTATGTAACTATCACATAGAAGACTTTAGCAACACACTGTGAGTGTTCTCACAATGTAACTATCATAGACTAGTGTAGCAACACACTGTGAGTGTTCTCACAATGTAACTATCATAGACTAGTGTAGCAACACACTGTGAGTGTTCTCACAATATAACTATCATAGACTAGTGTAGCAACACACTGTGAGTGTTCTCACAATGTAACTATCATAGACTAGTGTAGCAACACACTGTGAGTGTTCTCACAATATAACTATCATAGACTAGTGTAGCAACACACTGTGAGTGTTCTCACAATGTAACTATCATAGACTAGTGTATCAACACACTGTGAGTGTTCTCACAATGTAACTATCATAGACTAGTGTAGCAACACACTGTGAGTGTTCTCACAATATAACTATCATAGACTAGTGTAGCAACACACTGTGAGTGTTCTCACAATATAACTATCATAGACTAGTGTAGCAACACACTGTGAGTGTTCTCACAATGTAACTATCATAGACTAGTGTAGCAACACACTGTGAGTGTTCTCACAATATAACTATCATAGACTAGTGTAGCAACACACTGTGAGTGTTCTCACAATATAACTATCATAGACTAGTGTAGCAACACACTGTGAGTGTTCTCACAATATAACTATCATAGACTAGTGTAGCAACACACTGTGAGTGTTCTCACAATATAACTATCATAGACTAGTGTAGCAACACACTGTGAGTGTTCTCACAATATAACTATCATAGACTAGTGTAGCAACACACTGTGAGTGTTCTCACAATGTAACTATCATAGACTAGTGTAGCAACACACTGTGAGTGTTCTCACAATGTAACTATCATAGACTAGTGTATCAACACACTGTGAGTGTTCTCACAATGTAACTATCATAGACTAGTGTAGCAACACACTGTGAGTGTTCTCACAATATAACTATCATAGACTAGTGTAGCAACACACTGTGAGTGTTCTCACAATATAACTATCATAGACTAGTGTAGCAACACACTGTGAGTGTTCTCACAATGTAACTATCATAGACTAGTGTAGCAACACACTGTGAGTGTTCTCACAATATAACTATCATAGACTAGTGTAGCAACACACTGTGAGTGTTCTCACAATATAACTATCATAGACTAGTGTAGCAACACACTGTGAGTGTTCTCACAATATAACTATCATAGACTAGTGTAGCAACACACTGTGAGTGTTCTCACAATATAACTATCATAGACTAGTGTAGCAACACACTGTGAGTGTTCTCACAATATAACTATCATAGACTAGTGTAGCAACACACTGTGAGTGTTCTCACAATATAACTATCATAGACTAGTGTAGCAACACACTGTGAGTGTTCTCACAATGTAACTATCATAGACTAGTGTAGCAACACACTTCTGATGTATTCTATTTTGCTAAAAAAAAGAACTAACAGCCACTCCACCTGACAACCACTCTTCTTCGCTCTCCCCTTTCCCCTATCACCCACACTTCTTAACTCACCCCTCTTCCCCTTCACTCACCCCTACTCCTCTCCTCCCCTCCCACCTCAGCTCCCCACCTCTCTTCTTTTACTTTTGTTTCTGATGACTTCTGTGTAAGACTTGTCAGTGAGATGGTCACAAGGGCGCCTCACACCCTTCCTCCGCCTGTCCCTTTCGACCTTATGCCCACACCACCTAAGGCTCAAAGTCAACAGGAAAAAGTTTCCTAGTTTTCACCACTCGCTCGCTTGGAACACTCATCAGCCAACTCGCCCTTATGCACCACTGCTACAAGGGCGAATTTAGAAGTGGAATTCAAATTTCAAAGTCATGTCCTGTGAAAACGTCAGTTCGTAAAGGTTGAGCATGATTACGCCGACGGCAGCAATTGAATGGGTGTCGGCGGCGGGCGATGGGCGGCGGGCGGTGGGCGGTGGGCGGCAGGCGGCAGGCAGGCCATTCTCAACCTTGTAAGAGTCTCTATAACTACCCAGTTGGAACTCGCTATTTTTTTAAAATCAAAATTGATTATATCAGCAGTGTGTTGCTACACTAGTCTATGATAGTTATATTGTGAGAACACTCAGTGTGTTGCTACACTAGTCTATGATAGTTATATTGTGAGAACACTCACAGTGTGTTGCTACACTAGTCTATGATAGTTATATTGTGAGAACACTCACAGTGTGTTGCTACACTAGTCTATGATAGTTACATTGTGAGAACACTCACAGTGTGTTGCTACACTAGTCTATGATAGTTACATTGTGAGAACACTCACAGTGTGTTGCTACACTAGTCTATGATAGTTACATTGTGAGAACACTCACAGTGTGTTGCTACACTAGTCTATGATAGTTACATTGTGAGAACACTCACAGTGTGTTGCTACACTAGTCTATGATAGTTACATTGTGAGAACACTCACAGTGTGTTGCTACACTAGTCTATGATAGTTACGTTGTGAGAACACTCACAGTGTGTTGCTACACTAATCTATGATAGTTATATTGTGAGAACACTCACAGTGTGTTGCTACACTAGTCTATGATAGTTACATTGTGAGAACACTCACAGTGTGTTGCTACACTAGTCTATGATAGTTATATTGTGAGAACACTCACAGTGTGTTGCTAAAGTCTTCTATGTGATAGTTACATAGTGGGAACAGAGGTGGCAGACTTCAGTAGTGTCAGTCAGAGGTGGCAGACTTCAGTAGTGTCAGTCAGAGGTGGCAGACTTCAGTAGTGTCAGTCAGAGGTGGCAGACTTCAGTAGTGTCAGTCAGAGGTGGCAGACTTCAGTAGTGTCAGTCAGAGGTGGCAGACTTCAGTAGTGTCAGTCAGAGGTGGCAGACTTCAGTAGTGTCAGTCAGAGGTGGCAGACTTCAGTAGTGTCAGTCAGAGGTGGCAGACTTCAGTAGTGTCAGTCAGAGGTGGCAGACTTCAGTAGTGTCAGTCAGAGGTGGCAGACTTCAGTAGTGTCAGTCAGAGGTGGCAGACTTCAGTAGTGTCAGTCAGAGGTGGCAGACTTCAGTAGTGTCAGTCAGAGGTGGCAGACTTCAGTAGTGTCAGTCAGAGGTGGCAGACTTCAGTAGTGTCAGTCAGAGGTGGCAGACTTCAGTAGTGTCAGTCAGAGGTGGCAGACTTCAGTAGGACAGTGAGGATATGGTCAAGTATTGCATTAAAGGATCATCAGCTAGGGCAGCTTCAAAGGTTACCTTCCAGCAGAACTGCAGTTACTATCACTTGACAATTACCATCTGTCAGCATCACCTCTACCATACACACCAGAAATACAAGTTTTGTGAAGGTATCTCAGTCATCCCAGAGCGCAGGTGAGAGATCGTACACACGAGAGAGAGAGAGAGAGAGAGAGAGAGAGAGAGAGAGAGAGAGAGAGAGAGAGAGAAATGAGGAAGGAGGGGAGGCAAGAGAAATTATGTGTAGGAGGGATGAATAAATAGAGATGGAAAGAAATGTAGACAACATAATAAATGTAAGAATACGTACCTACATTATTATAGAGTACGTAAACAATGGAAATTCATAATACTAGAGCCTATCAGCATTTTAAAGGCACATTTCATTGTGATGGATGCCACTGTAGCGTCCTTAAACTAGGTGAAGTTCATCATGCACCTTCACCTATGTAGACGCATCCTCATGGGAATATATATTTACAATGTATGATTCTGTATGTGCACTGGTTTGGTGAAGACCAGCCTTAGTATCATGAAACATTCTACGTCCCTTGTACATAGCAAACAAACTCTACTTCACTGGTTGTTTACAATGTTAACTCTCATGGTTGTATGCCATGTTGACCCATGGTTGTATATCATGTTGACCCATGGTTGTATATCATGTTGACTCATGGTTGTATACTACGTTGACACATGGTTGTATACCATGTTGACCCAGGGTTGTATACCATGTTCACCCATGGTTGTATACCATGTTGACTCATGGTTGTATACCATGTTGACCCAGGGTTGTATACCATGTTGACCCATGGTTGTATACCATGTTGACCCACGGTTGTATACCATGTTGACTCATGGTTGTATACCATGTTGACCCAGGGTTGTATACCATGTTGACCCATGGTTGTATACCATGTTGACCCATGGTTGTATACCATGTTGACTCATGGTTGTATACCATGTTGACTCATGGTTGTATACCATGTTGACCCATGGTTGTATACCATGTTGACTCATGGTTGTATACCATGTTGACTCATGGTTGTATACCATGTTGACCCATGGTTGTATACCATGTTGACCCATGGTTGTATACCATGTTGACTCATGGTTGTATACCATGTTGACTCATGGTTGTATACCATGTTGACCCATGGTTGTGTACCATGTTGACCCATGGTTGTATACCATGTTGACTCATGGTTGTATACCATGTTGATCCATGATTGTATACCATGTTGACTCATGGTTATATACTACGTTGACTCATGGTTGTATACCATGTTGACCCATGGTTGTATACCATGTTGACCCATGGTTGTATACCATGTTGACCCAGGGTTGTATACCATGTTGACTCATGGTTGTATACCATGTTGACTCATGGTTGTATACCATGTTGACTCATGGTTGTATACCATGTTGACTCATGGTTGTATACCATGTTGACCCATGGTTGTATACCATGTTGACTCATGGTTGTATACCATGTTGACTCATGGTTGTATACCATGTTGACTCATGGTTGTATACCATGTTGACTCATGGTTGTATACCATGTTGACTCATGGTTGTATACCATGTTGACTCATGGTTGTATACCATGTTGACCCATGGTTGTATACCATGTTGACTCATGGTTGTATACCATGTTGACCCATGGTTGTATACCATGTTGACTCATGGTTGTATACCATGTTGACTCATTGTTGTATACCATGTTGACCCATGGTTGTATACCATGTTGACTCATGGTTGTATACCATGTTGACTCATGGTTGTATACCATGTTGACTCATGGTTGTATACCATGTTGACTCATGGTTGTATACCATGTTGACTCATGGTTGTATACCATGTTGACTCATGGTTGTATACCATGTTGACTCATGGTTGTATACCATGTTGACCCATGGTTGTATACCATGTTGACTCATGGTTGTATACCATGTTGACTCATGGTTGTATACCATGTTGACCCATGGTTGTATACCATGTTAATTCGTATTGTTACATGCAAAGCACAACAGGCGGTATACACACACACACATGTAAATATATAATACTTACATAGTTACACGAGCACACAAATACATATTATAATTATACACATTCACGCATGCCGAGGAGGGGATGGGGAGGAAGGGGGGTTATGGGGCAAGAATGGGGATAGGGAGATAGAATACTCACCTAATGGTTGTTGCAGGGGTCGATTCACAGCTCCTGGCCCAGCCTCTCCACTCGTCGCTACTAGGTCCACTCTCGCCCTGTTCCGTGAGCTTTATCATACATCTTCTTAAAGCTATGTATGAATCCTGCCTCCACCACCTCACTTTCCAGACTTGTTGGTTTAGCGCTTAGTTATGATTATAATAATGTATTACCTTCAACACCACTATAGTCTTCACCATCTCAAGCTTACAATATTTCCCGTCTTGCTAATATCCTACTAGTGTTATTCTCTATTGTAGGAGACCTCTAATTTTTTGTATCTATCTAACTCTTATGTAGGGTCGTTAACCTCTTTCACTCCAGCTCCGTGGAACGAGAGCCTCCAGAGGTAGAACTTTTTTTTTTTGGGGGATTTTGTTTTTTTAGGAGCATATTCGACCTTATTGGTAAAACTGAATGTTGCTTCACTTCTTATGAGGAAATTAATACGTTGTTGGTTAGCTAAGAGTCGAATTTCTTACATAATACATTTAATAGACGTAGAGATAGTGACACTAGTGCATATCTTGTACAGAACATGGTGTGAATTCTAACACACACACATACCAGAACCCGTGTGAAAGTTAAGAACCCAGGACCCCTTTTTTGACAACATAATGACAACAGGTGCGACATGGCAGGCGGAAGGCAAGAAGGAGGTTTTCCACCTGGCGTCTCCCGTAAGGCCGTCCTTCCCACGCTAACCGGTAGGGAGCACCGGCCCCTTGACTCGAGTGTGGGAAGTAAGCCTTGACACGCCTCGCCTGATACCAATTGTAGTCATCCCATTACAGAAATGACACGAATTGTTCGTGTTCATTGTGCCTTGGGGGACGGCGTCCCCGGAGCATGGGCGTGGACGCTCCCCCCCCTCGTTGCATTAAAAGATGCTATCTCGACCATTAAACTAACACAGACGTAATTCTCCTGTCCTCTGAGGCGAGCAGGTGGAGGAGAAGACAGTACACTAGCAATGTGTTGCTACTCTGTATGATAGTTACATTGTGGGAACACTAGCAGTGTGTTGCTACACTACTCTGTATGATAGTTACATTGTGGGAACACCAGCAGTGTGTTGCTACACTACTCTGTATGATAGTTACATTGTGGGAACATCAGCAGTGTTGCTACACTACTCAGTATGATAGTTACATTGTGGGAACACCCACAGTGTGCTGCTACAATACTCTGCATGATAGTTACATTGTGGGAACACCTTCATTACACTGCTACAATACTTTATGTTACAGCTACACCGGTAATGTTATCGCCGAAATTTCTGCTGCAATGTTTGTAGAATTCAGTTAATGCAAATGAGTCACTCTTTAACACACAGACCAACCCCATTTTACCCCTTATCTGATTTTCCGGTCGCATCTAAGTAGAGTGTTCCCAGGTATCCATATTTCCCTGTCAGAATAATCTTTTACGCGGTTCCTTACAACATACGCAAACGTTGTATTTGACTCTGTGAGGAGTTCACTAATAATAGATATTGTGTTGTTTTTGCGTAGTTTAAGATCTTGTATGTTTGAAAAACATACGTGATGTTACATTATTTACACAAATCGCACACGAGAATGGAACTTATGACGACGTTTCGGTCCGACATGGACCATTAACTAGTCGGACCGAAACGTTGTTTCGGGTTATTTTGTGTGTTATTCCAGTCACGGTATTGTCCTCTTAATTTTTTTTGGTACAGTAATTGTTTGTGGGGAGGATTTTGTGTTGACAGTAATGTGTGACTTTCATGAGGCAGCCACTGGCTTTCATTATTGTTTTAAATATAACATTGTCACAACTTCGTGAAAACCAGCCTAAATATTAATAAACAAACAAAACCTACTCTATACTAAGCATCATCAGCTAGTCTAGGGTGACCCAAGTTGGGCAGGACACAGCTGTGCTGTACTTTCTCACTTTTATCAAGAGCATGCCAGGTCACCAAGCTAGTCTACTGCAACTTAAAACGTCACACCAAATAAACTCACTGAAATATAAGTATGCATCCGTCAATGAATAATAGTCTTATATTTTTACAAACTGGGTTCACCAGCAGCGATCTGCTACTCTAATGTATAATAGAGTGGCTGAATTAGGGATATCTAGATTATAGTTACAATAATAATAATAATAATAATAATAATAATAATCTTTATTTCTACAAGTACATGTACAACTTATACAGATCTAGCTGACATTAGTGACATACTATATAGAAAGCCCCTTGTTATGCAGAGCATTTCGGGAAAATTAGGTCAATATTGTTCCCAGGATGCGACCCACACCAGTCGGCTAACACTCAGGTAACTATTTGCTGCTAGGTGAACAGAGACAGCAGGTGTCTTAAGGAAACACGTCCGGATATGTCCACCCGTACCGGGGATCGAACCACGGACCTCAGTGTGTGGAGATTTCAACCTGTCAAATATGAAATGGAAGATGGTAAATCACTTCGTTGCACTAAAAATAGCCCTTGGAAGCACGCTAGCTCAACATCTCAGAGAGATCAAAGAACTCACTAGAAATAAAATTACGCTAGATTTGATCTTCACGAATAACGAGGAACTAATCGGAGACATAACAGTCACAGATAAAATATACTTGTACTGTGATCATGGTATCATAGACATGCAAGCAAGTATAACTTCAAGAGTTGATAACTCCAGCATGTTCAGTAGAGATCTGACTGTGACAAAATCAAGAACTCGCAGACGTACCCTGGGAAACACTCATGACCACCTAAACCATTAGAATGGTTATAATTATAATCTTATTTTTTAAAGGGGTGGACCGGTAAGCCAGTGGAAGGCCTCGGTCAGATGACCAAAAGCTCCAGTGGCTGGTTATATGACTTAGACCCGCGTCAGGAAGCATTTACCTTGTTTCTTGACAAATCGTATCTTAGCTAACTTAACCCTAGACCCTTTCCTGTGCTTGGAAAACCTGAGGACAGAAGCATACAAGGTTTGTATAAAATATATACCATTAAGAAAACCTAAAAAGATCAAATATAGAAAGAAAACAGAATAATATACAGAGTTACCGAACTGCTTAAAAACATGACTATGTCACAACGAAGGAAACAAAAAGCCATCCAGGATATTTCAAGAAACTCCAAATATTTATACACATGCAAAATCCAAGTTAACTTCCAGTGGAATTAGATGATTAATAACAAGAGATTTATACACTGATGATGAAAAAAGAATGAGCGAAATTCTAAAAAAAAAACAATATGAAAGCAGGGTGGAAAATGCATATTTTTTTTATATGCACAGAAGGCCACACATTAAACTGACATAAGCACTAATCCTCATAATTCGAAAATAATTAGAAAACATGCTCACTCATGCAGTACCTGGTTATAAAGAAGTGCAAAATACCGTTAGCTAGCCAAGTGGTTAACGCACTGGCTTGTGAGTTTTAGGACTCCCTTGTCTTGGGTTCAAGCCCCACCCGTTCCCTGATTGTTTTTTTTAGCACGAGCACTCAGTATTCTTTGGAGAAAGAAGTTAAATCTGAAATCCTAGAGGACTTAAAGTGTAGATATACTATAGCTCCTTTGCAGAAAAAGAGTCAATAGAGCCCTGGCAAAAAAAAAAAAAAAAAAAAACAGACCAAGAGCTTTGGAAAGGAACAACAGAACCTGCACAACCAGTACCAGTACTATCATCATTCATTGTTAAAATAACAGAACCATTATGACGGGAGGCGGAAGAAAACCGAAACGAAGATTTGGTTTCAACTTATTTCGCAAAGGTTTCTGAGACCATGGAAGGATTACATTTAAAATGATGGTGATAGGTATAATGGGAAAAGTTGGTAAATGGATATTCAAAAATCTATGTAACACAGTTAAATACCAACACACCAAGACACAGTTATGGCACCTTAACGGTTTCTCATCTTCGTAGCAAACATAAATAAAAGCACTCGCCATTTTCATATCATTTGTGGATTATACCAAAATAAGCATGAAAATCACCTCAGTAGAAATGGAAAAATTTCGAAAAGATACAAGCATTGTCTTCCAGTGGGAAGCCGAGAATAATAACATTCAGTGGTGACAAGTTCCACTGTATACAAAAAGTAGAGAATCGCCAAATAGAACGAAAGAACATATGAAGGACTTGTGGGTAATCATGTCAGCTGACCGATCTTTTAAAATACAATAAAGCAAATGTCACGAAAGCCAGGAAAATGATGAGGTGGATAATGAGATACTGTTAATAGTGACACCATTAAAATCGCTTGTTTCCTCTCGCTTAGCACTTGATAATATTATTATAGTATTCATTGTTGGCTGCTGTGTTCTGGCCAGGGGCGTTATCAGAGCACCAACAATACAGAGATCATTTACGAACCGCAAAGAGCCACTAAAGCATTTAAATTACTGGGAACGCCTCTACAGCGGAGGAGAGAGAGCGATACATGATAATGTGTACATGGAAGGTACTTGAGGACCTAGTCCAAATAAGATACACTGTCATAGCAGCATACTGAAATGAGATATATGGGAAGAAATGTAAAATAAACCCAGTGAAAAGCAGAGGCGCCGTAGGCCACAATAAGAAAATACTATCAACATCCGTGAGCCCAAAATATATCAGGAACAGTGTCGGAACAAGTGTAGTAGTCTTTGAGAGGAAATTGGACGTGTACTTCCACTAAGTGCCAGATCAACCAGGCTGTGATGAATATGTGGGCCAGTGGGCCTCCGGTAGCTACAGCCTGTTAACCAGGCAAGCACCAGACAATCCTGGCCCAGGGCCGGAGTAGACAGGTAGGTAGTTGTTGATAATCTCTCTAAATGTATTTATTGATAATCTCTCTGAATGTATTTGCTGGTAATCCCCCCTGACTGTATATGCTGGTAATCCCTCTGTATTTGTTGGTAATCCCTCAGACTGTATTTGTTGGTAATCCCTCAGACTGTATTTGTTGGTAATCCCTCAGACTGCATTTGTTGGTAATCCCTCAGACTGCATTTGTTGGTAATCCCTCAGACTGCATTTGTTGGTAATCCCTCAGACTCTATTTGTTGATAATCCCTCAGACTCTATTTGTTGGTAATCCCTCAGACTCTATTTGTTGGTAATCCCTCAGACTGTATTTGTTGGTAATCCCTCAGACTGTATTTGTTGGTAATCCCTCAGACTGTATTTGTTGGTAATCCCTCAGACTGTATTTGTTGGTAATCCCTCAGACTGTATTTGTTAGTAATCCCTCAGACTGTATTTGTTGGTAATCCCTCAGACTGTATTTGTTGGTAATCCCCCTCCTGACTGTTTGCTGTTGATGAGTCACATTCGATCAAAGATGATGCAGTAAATGACTTGTGGTTTAAAGAACGAGTCTTTTTTAATTGAGCTCACATGATCAAAGCTCTGTGCTCAAAGAAAGCCGCTCATTTGAGTGATCCGAAGATACGTGTGTGAGTGTGTGTGTGTGTACTCACCTAATTGTGGTTGCAGGGGTCGATTCACAGCTCCTGGCCCCGTGTGTGTGTGTGTACGTATATGTGTATGTGGGATAAATTAAGAAATACGTGACTCATAGACGCATTAAAACTAAATAAGATACACACACACACACACACACACACACACACACACACACACACTGGAGCTACATCCAAGTACAAGAAACTACTGTGGAAACAGTGTGAACGTCGCCTCATCAAGGATGCTGGGAATCAAGAGCGATCAGCCCGGAGGAGCGGGGTTTACGCACCCTGCAGCCAGTGCCCTGCTAAAATCATCATCAATGTGTAGCTCCTGGCCGTACGACCCTTCGAGTGATCAGCAGCTGTTTTCTGATGTACTTCAAACGCGTAGGAACAGGTTTGAGTCGCTCATCTCTGACGAGCCCAGCTTCCGCCCGTCACTCTCCCAGCATCATCTGCTTAGTAAACTTTGTTTTTGTTTTTTATATTGTTTTTGGTCATCCCAGAGGGTGAAAGACCCCAAGGCGCGCGCGCGCGCGCACACATACACACACACACACACATGTTAGGAAGCATTTCTTCAGCCACAGAGTAGTCAGGAAGTGGAATAGTCTAGAGAAAGATATAGTGGAGGCAGGAACCATACATAGTTTTAAGACGAGGTATGATAAAGCTCATGGAGCAGGGAGAGCAGAGACCCAGTAGCGGACAGCGAAGAGACGGGGCCAGGAGCTGAGTCTCGACCCCTGTAACCACAATTAGGTGAGTACACACACAGTCCAGAGGAGCACAGAAGACCACGTGTCACACGCAAGCTCCACATACACACTCATACACCATAATACTATCCCACACAATACTAAAGAGCAATATGGGCAAGACGTCAGAAACTGCTACCTTAGTCACAAACGAGGGGACTGTAGTAAACGAAGGAGTGAAACTGTATGCTGAGTCCTCATCAGACCATCGTGGAGCCCGAGAAAAAAAGAGGAGCACATCAGGAACAATCGAGGGGAGTGTAGAAAATGAAAGAGCTAATCTATACGTAGAGGCCCTAATAGACCACAGCGGTGCCCAGGGAAAGTTAAGGGAAAGCGACAGGCCACTGGACCAAGGGATAACAGACAGTGAAGAAATTGAAGAAAGGATAGCTGCAATGAAGGCAACTAAATCGAATCAGGGGTTACATAGGGATAGGCAGTGGGAGAATGAAAGAGAGAGATCAGTCTTTATTTATGGGCTCCAGGAAGCTGAAGGGGAAACTTATGAAGCAAGAAGACAAGGGAAGAAAAAAGCGATTGAAAGCATCATGAAAGCAATAGGAGAAGACGACATGACCCACCTGGCAAATTTTCTGAGAATAGGGGGGTTTGCAAGAGGAAGAAACCGGCTAGTCAAAGTGATTTTTAAGGCAGAATGGGCTGTAAACAGGATTCTGCAGGAGAAAGCATGACTAAGGGACATGTCGGTGTACTGGAGGGTGTATCTCAACTGCAACAGAACATGAGAAGGAAAGCAAAACTGAAAGAGAGGGTGCAAAGACAAAAGGAGAAAAGAGAGGCAAAGATGGAGATGGACAGGAGAACCCAGACTCAGGAGGAAGATCAAATACAACTTCCCTTACAACCACCTACAGAAGCCTCCAACCCCGACAACCCCAATGCAACATTCTAACCGAAATCCCACATGCCATACCCAATGCCCCCACCCACCTCATTACAAACTCCACCTTCACAGCAACCTCCCATAGTTCCTCATCAGGTCTCCTGCTCCCCCAACCCCAACGTACTCCCCAGACCACAGTTTTAGAAAAGTTGAAGGTGTGGTATACAAATGCAGACAGAATAACAAATGTGAGAAGTGGCATGAAATAATCAAGGAGACATCCCCAGACATAATAGCACTCACAGAAACGAAACTCACCAGGATAACAGATGGAATCTTTCCACCCGGATATCGGATCCTGAAGAAAGATAGAGGGAGCAGAGGAGGAAAAGGAGTTGCACTGTTCAGTTCATTAAAAACCGGTGGGGATTTGAGGAAATGGATGGAATTGGCGAAAGGGACTACATAGTAGGAACAGTCCAGTCTGGGTGCCTAAGGTGGTAATTGCAGTGATGTACAACCTGCCACAGAACTGCAGTAGGCCAAGAGAAGAATACGAAGAGAGCAACAGAGCATTGGTGGACACACTAGCCGAGGTGGTCAGAAGGCTCACATGGGTAGAGCAAAGTTACTAGTTATGGGTGATTTCAATCACAAGAAGATTGACTGGGAAAACGTGGAGCCCCATGGAGGTCCCAAAACATGGAGAGCCAAGATGATGGATGTGGTACTGGAAAACCTCATGCATCACCATGTTAGGGACACTACCAGAAAGAGAGAGGTGAGGATGAACCAGCAAGACTGGACCTAGTATTCACCTTCAGTAGTTCGGACATCGAGGATATCACGTACGAAAGGCCCTTGGAGCTAGTGATCATGTAGTTATGAGCTTTGAATACATAGTTGAGCTACAAGTGGAGAGGGTAGCAGGAATAGGACTGGAGAAGCCAAACTACAAAACGGGGGACTACACAGGCATGAGGAACTTCCTGCAAGACGTTCAGTGGGAAAGAGAATTAGCAGGAAAACCAGTAAAAGAAATGATGGACTATGTGACAATGCAAGGAGGCAGAGGAGAGGTTTGTTCCCAAGGGCAACATAAATAATGGGAAGACCAGAAAGTCAGTATAGGGAGGTACACCAACAAGTGTTGGATGTAATACACGCAACCGAGGGGGAGGTGAAGAAGCTGCTACGTGAACTTGATACTTCAAAGGCAATGGGATCGGACAATATTTATCTGTAGGTCCTTAGAGAGGGATCAGAGATGTTGTGTGTGCCACTAACAAAAATCATCAACACATTCATTGACTCTCGGCAACTACCTGAGGTATGGAAGATGGCAAATGTAGTCCCAATTTTTAAGAAAGGAGACAGACACGAGGCATTAAACTACAGACCTGTGTCACTGACGTGTATAGTATGCAAAATTGTGAAGATTATTAGGAGAGAGTTGTGGAACACCTAGAAAGAAACAAGCTTATAAACGACAACGAGCGGTTTCAGGGAATTCAGGGAAGAAAAAAACTGTCACAAACCTACTGGAGTTTTATGACAAGATAACAGAAGTAAGACACGAGAGAGAGAGGGGTGAATAGATTGCATTTTCTTGGACAGCAAGAAGGCCTTCGACACAGTTCCTCACAAGAGGTTAATGCAAAAGTTAGAGGATCAGGCACGCACAACAGGAAAGGCACTGCAATGGATCAAAGAACATCTGACAGGGAGGCAACAACTAGTCATGGTACGTGACGAGGTGTCAGAGTGGGGCTTGTGACGAGCGGGGTTCCACAGGGGTCAGTTCTAGGACCTGTGCTGTTTTTGGTATATGTGAATGACATGACGGAAGGGATAGACTCAGAAATGTCACTGTTTGCAGATGGTGTGAAGTTAATGAGGAGAATTAAATCGGATGAGGATCAGGCAGGACTACCAAGAGACGTGGACAGGCTACAAGCCTGGTCCAGCAACTGGCTCCTTGAATTTAACCCCGCCAAATGCATAGTCATGAAAATCGGGGAAAGGCAAAGAAGACCGCAGACAGAGTATAGTCTAGGTAGCCAAAGACTGCAAACCTCGCTTAAGGAAAAAGATCTTAGGGTGAGTATAATACCGAGCACATCTACTGAGTCGCACATCAACCAAATAACTGCTGCAGCATATGGGCGCCTGGCAAACCTAAGAATAGCGTTCCGATACCTCAGTAAGGAATCGTTCAAGACTCTTTACACCATGTACGTCAGGCCCATATTGGAGTATGCAGCACCAGTTTGGAATCCACACCTGGTCAAGCACGTCAAGAAATTAGAGAAAGTGCAAGGGTTTGCAACAAGACTATTCCCAGAGCTAAAGGGATTGTCCTACGAAGAAAGGTTAAGGAAAATCGGCCTGGTAACACTGGAGGACAGGAGGGTTAGGGGAGACATGATAACGACATAAAATACTGCGAGGAATTGACAAGGTGGACAAAGACAGGATGTTCCAAAGATGGGACATAGAAACAAGGGGTCACAATTGGAAGTTGAGGACTCCTTTGAGTTAAAGGGACGTTAGGAAGTATTTCTTCAGTCATAGAGTTGTCAGGAAGTGGAATAACCTAGAAAGTGACGTAGTGGAGGCAGGAACTATACATAGTTTTAAGACGAGGTTTGATAAAGCTCATGGAGCAGGGAGAGAGAGGACCTAGTAGCGATCAGTGAAGAGGCGGGGCCAGGATCAGTGAATCGACCCCTGCAACCACAAATAGGTGAGTACACACACACCCGTGACTCGACCCCTGCAACCACATATAGGCGAGTACACACTCAAACAGGCCAAGTGTCTGTCGACAATTGCTTTTGACAACTGGTAACTAACACACACACATTTGTAAGAAAAAAGAAATAACCAGGTGAGACAATATATGTACTTACAAGATACTCAGAGAACTTGATGGAACAGACGATGACAGTATTTGGCATGTAACGTTCAGGGGGAGAGAATGCAGAGGCCACAGGGCTAAGCCACAGGGGACGAGAATGCAGAGGCCACTGGGGACGAGAATGCAGAGGCCACAGGGATAAGCCACAGGGGACGAGAATGCAGAGGCCACAGGGGACGAGAATGCAGAGGCCACAGGGATAAGCCACAGGGACGAGAATGCAGAGGCCACAGGGATAAGCCACAGGGGACGAGAATGCAGAGGCCACAGGGGACGAGAATGCAGAGGCCCGGGGACGAGATGCAGAGGACAGGGAGGAATGCAGAGGCCACAGGGACGGAATGAGAGCCACAGGGGACGGAATGCAGAGGCCACAGGGATAAGCCACGGGACGAGAATGCAGAGGCCACGGGACGAGATCAGAGCCACAGGGACGAGAATGCAGAGGCCACAGGGATAAGCCACAGGGGACGAGAATGCATACGCCGCAGCGTTAAGCCGTAAGAGGTGAGAAGGCATAGGCCACAGGGGACGAGAAGGCATAGGCTACAATCAACCAGACTGTGATGAATATGTGGGGCAGCGGGCCTCCAGCAGCAACAGCCTGGTTGACCAGGCAAGCACCAGACGAGCCTGACCAATGGCCGGGCTCAGAGAGTAGAGAAACTCTTCAAAGGTATATCAAAGGTACATCAAAGGGGACGAGAAGGCATAAGCCACAGGGGTCACTGTACATGTGTCTTAATTATCAAGTTACTAAACACATGGAATGAGCTGGACAAGCAGGTGGAGGTAGAGGCAGACCCCATACACAGTTTCACAACAGAGACCCAAATATCAGAAACCAGAACATTCCTGGTAATTTGGAAATGCCTCGTGTGTGCGTAATCACCTCTCGCTGATTACGCACACGAGCGAACACACAGTAACCAACATTAAAAATATGTTCAGAAAAAGAAACTTCAAAATAATATTAAAAAAAAAGCGAATTAGATTAAAACTTTTTATTTAAGTTTTAAAATCAAATAAAATTTGCATGACAAAATAGGACACAAAAATTAGAAAAAATTACAGAATTGTCTGCTTGGAGACAAAAATGTGAGCGATGTTAAACGTGAAATTCCAAAGAATATTATTGAGAATAAAACAAAATTACTTGGACTTGAACTCCCAACAGACATGAGACTAAACCATCATTCACTGTATTATATCTATCCATTCGTTTACTGTATCACTCTATTATTTAACTCCGGTTCTTCACATATCTAAGCTGTGATTTTGAACGTATTGACGTTTTGACTCACTGTATCATTAACATCTGGTTCTTCTAGTATCCAAGTCTTCATTATCTCTATTAAACCTATTCTAACATTCCTCCCTTGCCTGACTGAGTCTACTGGAGAGTGTAGTTAATACCTCCCTCCAGCCTACGAGACTAACTATGCACAGAATAAGGGCTTTTATATCCTGCAGTTGAGCTTATATGTTGACGTGAGATGTATTATTTCCGGGTGACTGGGCGATTTGCATTTTATTGCGTGTTTTTGAGCGAGGCGTTTTTGTATGTAAGAATGCTTTCTCCCGGCGGTGATGCATTTTATTGAGATTAGTGTTTAAGAAGCTGGAGGGCTTTCTTGTAGCGCTGGAGGGGATATTTTTTTGGGATGGGGGGGTTAATGTTTAAGAATCTGGAGGGTTTTCCTGTAGAGGTGAAGCATTTTCTTGAAATTAGTACCCAGGGCCAGATTAAACAGTTTTTAGGGTCCTAGAACAATCAACTTGTTGGAAGTTCCTGCCACTAAAAATAATCTCAAGACAGGATGGAGGAGAGGATAAGTCATTTGGATGCTCTTCATACCTTGTATCTTCTTAAAAGACGTCTTTCCCTGCCCTTTGTAACTTATTTCTTCAGGTGTGCACCTCCTTTAAAATCCAAAAGCTGAGTGAATACGATGAACTCTGGAAATCAGTATTCAAAAATGCACTAAATTTCTCACCGGAAGTTCGTAAGGCAACACAGATAGCTTTTCCTGCTTTTCTATATTCGCGTATTGCATCCAGCAAAATAGGGAAGAAAATAGTCCCGGAATGCTTGAAAGGTTCTACATGTAGGAATTAACGAACTAAAGGTTATTGAAGCAGCAGGGTAGTGGAATATCCTTGCCGACTCTTTAACCTGTCATGCTCTTCCAAAAGACCATAAACAGTCCTATTGGAACAGCCCCATTGCAGAGAAAATATTCCAAATGTTGCTCGACAATACCTCAAGAAAGGACAGTGTTCGTCTCCTAGTGGCAAAGTCCCCATATGCTGGAAATTTTCACTTTTCTGTACTTGATTTCTTTTTAGGCATTCGCCTCGACGCTCAGGCCATTTGCATTCACGTAACTCTTCGCTTAGTCGCCCCTATTTTCACTGTACACAGGTTTATGCGCGGCAGCACTTTGACAGACTGATTTCGGCTACATGGTCTCATCTGCCAAACATTAAAGGGAAAGTGTGCCAGAGAGGAAGAAATCAATGATATCAAGCGAATCTTCGCCACGGCATGTTAGCCATGAAAATGTGAACCTTAGGTAACTAGGCCTGATCTCAACCAGAAACGTCCTGATGTAGTGAGAATGCTACTCTGGAAAGACAGTAAACAGGCAGCATGGGACCACACCTGTGGCCGACACCTACCTGTGATACACAGAAGTAAATGGTGCCGTCAGTTTCCAGGAAACAGAAGATTGAGAAACACAGGTGCCTGACACTATGCTATAACTTCGTCCCCCATAGAATCGAAGACCCTCGGAACATGGTGCAGGTGAACACTGATTTCTGGAGTAGTTAGGTGACAAACTGCCCACCGCTGGGGATGCTACATGAGGAGTTCAAAATATAAGTATTATGATGTCAGACAGTATATCCATTACGAATGCAGGTTGATTTCTATTATTGACAAGTGCATATGTCACTTTAACGCTCCACTTCTCTGAAGGTTCCCACAGTTGCAGTAGACGTACAAGTGTCTCGATATATATATATATATATATATATATATATATATATATATATATATATATATATATATATGGAATATTCAAATGGCTTCAGAAAGACATCTAAATATTCTTCCTTGACGCCTTTTATCCACTTCTCCGAGGCTATGGGACCCACAATTTACACCAGAGGTGGACCCCAAATATATATATATATCTCCATGGGAAGTGGAACAAATTCTTCTCCTATAGCCATGCGTGTCATAAAGTCGACTAAAATGCAGAGCAAGGGTTAGTAACTCCTTCTCTGTATACATTACTAAAGTTAAAAAGAAACTTTTTTTTTCTCTTTATGGCCACCCTTAGTGGAAAATGGCCGATTTGTTGAAAGAAGAAAGATATATATATATATATATATATATATATATATATATATATATATATATAATCACAATATGCAGAACAACCACTGTGAAAAAAATAGGAAATTCCAAACGCTTTCGTGACTTCTCACATTATCAAGGAACTATAAAAATAAAAGGTTAACAGGAAGGCATATAAGGACGAGACTACACCTCACTACCACCCCACAACATCTGACTTTTTATGATGATGTAGATAGGTAGTCAGTGATCCGTGAAACACAGTTTATATTTGCCCAAACATTTGTCTAATGTACCTTAAATTCTTCCCAAATTGGAATTTCGCTTATTTTTTTTTACAGTGGTTGTTCTGCATACATATATTTTTCGTGCCGAATAGGTGAAACTGGTCAATTAGATTTTCTCTTATACGTTTAAAGATATATTTTTTTCATTTATGTAATATAAAAAATAATAATTTTGTACCAAAAGAACCTTAAGAAACATACCTAACCTTATTATAACAAGCGAAATTTAATTTAGCCTAATCCAACTAAATATATTTTACACAAGTTTACAATAATTTAATAATAAACAAACACAATGAAGTATATTTTTTTTCGTTAGGTTCAGAATGATTTTTTTACGAAATTATTGCATACACAAATTTTCGCTTGTCTTATTCAGGAAGAAGAGCGTTGCTATTTAAGCCAAAATCGCAAGTTTTACATATTCGGCACGACATATATATTCTTTTTTCAACAAACTGGCCGTATCTCACCGAGGCAGGGTGACCCAAAAAGAAAAAAAAAAGTTTCTCTTTTTAACTTTAGTAATGTATACAGGAGAAGTGTCATATATACCATATGTGCTATACTTGTGTAGTATATGTACTAATTGTACTATACATGTGTAGTATATGTTGTAATACCAGCTGTTATAGTTAGGATCCCTTTGAACCTATGACGTCACATGCGGTGTCATGCGAGACGCTTCTCCCCGGGCATTGCCCTTAGTCGACGGTAGGCATAAGTAAGGCTAACAGGCACGGCAAGGCTCCTCTCCTCTCTGACTCATTATACCGTTACCAACCACCCAGAGTGTTTCTTTACCACCGTAACTATCTCCAAGAACCCCTCTCAACATAAGGGGTTTCTAGCCTCTTGCTCCCGGCATTTTAGTCGACTCTTACGACACGCATGACTTACGGAGGAAGAATTCTGTTCCACTTCCCCATGGAGATAAGAGGAAATAAGAACAAGAACTAGTAAGAAAATAGAAGAAAACCCAGAAAGGTGTGTATATACATGCAAGTGTAGTGTGACCTAAGTGTAATTAGAAGTAACAAGACGTACCTGAAATCTTGCATGTTTATGAGACAGAAAAAAAAACACCAGCAATCCTATCATCATGTAAAACAATTACAGGCTTTCGTTTTACACTCACTTGGCAGGACGGTAGTACCTCCCTGGGCGGTTGCTGTCTACCAATCTACTACCTACGATATATATATATATATATATATGGGTCGAAATTATTTACAAACATTACCTCTCAATCTACAGCAGGATTTATATCTGCACACTCTGCTTCAAAGTAGTTTTTCAGTATATTTCGACCTCGGTCTAAGGTATTATTTATTTATTTATATTGCAACTCAGGATTAAGCGTTTGGCCCCAAAGAAGCAAACGTGGTTGGTGTTGGTGGAGAGGAAGGTATTAGTAGCAGAATGTGTGCCCTGGGATGTAGGTGGGTGAAGCATCACCCGGCAGTGACCACCACACCCAACACTCCAAACTCCTCCCCAGTGAAATCTTAGACTGGTCTTCTTTGGTGGATTGTGATTGGCCGGTGGTGGTGAGTGTGTGAGCTCTGGCAAGTGTCAGCCGTACCCCTGGGGTGAAGCCGCCGGCCTCATGACGTCTCTTATTACGACCGCTAACATGTGCTTTTTAATAGTATCTTTCAAGGTGAATGAAGTGATGACGTGAGGCTGCTTAAAGGCTCTTGATCCAAGAATATTACCTGTAAACAGTTCCGGGAGTCCCTTCCCTCCCCCTACCGAAGCCTGGTCCAAGATCAGACCTGTGGGTTGACGGCCTGATGAATTAAGCCGATCGGGAAGTCTACCCGGAGTCTATCTGGATGGTATTCCGGGGATCAACGCCCCTGCGGCCCGGTCCACGACCAGGCCTCTCGGTGGATCAGGGCCTGATCAACCAGGCTATTACTGCTGGCCGCACGTAATCCAACATACGAACGACAGCCCGGCTGGTCCGGCACCAGCTTAAAGTATCTGTCCAGCTCCCTCTTGAAGGCAGCCAGGAGTCTATTGGTAATTCTCCTTATGCCTAGTAGGAAACTGAATAATCTTGGGCCCCGGACACTTAGTGTACCAATGGCGCCCCTTCTTTTCATTGGAGGTATTTTGCACCGCCTGCCCAGTCTTAACTTTCGTTGGGAGTGATTTCTGTGTGTAGATTAGGGCGCATTCCTTCTAGGATTTTCCAATTGTAGATTATGATATATCTATCTCGCCTGCGCTCCAGTGAGTACACCTCAAATGCTTCCAAGTGTTCCCAGTAGTTGAGGAAGAGGCAGGACTCTGGAAGACATGTTTTACTGTTGAAATGATCAAATAGTACAGTAGATTAACGTGTGTGTTGAGGATAGACTGACGTATGTGTGTTCAGAGATTAACATGTCCTAGCACTCCCAGTTCTCCTAGTAACCTGTCCTAGCACTATCAGCTCTTCTAATATCTTGTCCTAGCACTCCCAGCTCTCCTAGTAATCTGTCCTAACACTCCCAGCTCTCCTAGTAACCTGTCCTAGCACTCCCAGCTCTCCTAGTAACCTGTCCTAGCACTCCCAGCTCTCCTAGTAACCTGTCCTAGCACTCCCAGCTCTCCTAGTAACCTGTCCTAGCACTCCCAGCTCTCCTAGTAACCTGTCCTAGCACTCCCTGCTCTCCTAGTAACCTGTCCTAGCACTCTCAGCTCTCCTAGTAACCTGTCCTAGCACTCCCTGCTCTCCTAGTAACCTGTCCTAGCACTCCCTGCTCTCCTAGTAACCTGTCCTAGCACTCCCAGCTCTCCTAGTAATCTGTCCTAGCTCTCACATAGTTCCACAAAGTCAGGTGTTATTAGAATGCTTTCTTGGGCTTTATTATCATTGCCTGTGCGATACTGGCCCTTATGCAGGGACGTCAGAGAGGCTGTTATTGTGTGCTTCTTGAGAGATGGGGTGAGAGGGAAGAGATGGTTGGGAGAGGGGAGACGGGGTGATAGATGGGAGGGGGAGCCGGGGTGATGGTTTGGAGGGGGGAAGGCGGGGGTGTGCTGAGGGTATGAGGGAAAGGAATGGTGTTGGAAGATATGATGAAGGCGGTGGTGGGGGGTTCATGGTGGTGGTAATGTTTGGGGTGGTTTTGGGTGTGGAGGTCTACCTACCTGCCTGGAGTCTACCTGGAGGGTATTCCGGGGATCGACGTCCCCGCGCCCGGTCTATGACCAGGCCTCCCGGTGGATCAGGGCCTGATCAACGAGGCTGTTACTGTTGGCTGCACGTAGTCCAATGTACGAACCACAGCCCGGCTGATCAGGCACTGACTTTAGGTATCTGTCCAGCTCCCTCTTGAAGACAACCAGAGGTCTGTTGGTAATGCCCCTTATGGTTGGTGGGAGGCTGTTGAACAGTCTTGGGCCCCGGACACTTATTGTGTTTTCTCTTAGTGTACCAGTGGCGCCCCTACTTTTCACTAGGGGTACGTTGCACCGTCTGCCAAGTCTTTTGCTTTCGTATGGAGTGATTTCTGTGTGCATATTAGGGACCAGTCCCTCCAGAATCTTCCAGGTGTAGATTATAATATATCTCTCTCGCCTGCGCTCCAGTGAATATAAGTCTAGTGCTTCCAGGCGTTCCCAGTAGTTAAGGTGTTTGATGGAACTTATACGTGCAGTAAAGGTTCTCTGTACATTCTCTAGATCTGCAATTTCACCTGCCTTGAATGGGGATGTTAATGTACAGCAGTATTCTAGCCTAGAGAGAACAAGTGATTTAAAAAGGACCATCACTGGCTTGGCATCTCTTGTCTTGAATGTTCTCATTATCCATCCTATCAGTTTCCTCGCAGATGTGATAGTGGCATTGTTGTGGTCCTTGAAGGTGAGATCTTTGGACATTACCACACCCAGGTCCTTCACATTACTTTTCCGCTCTATTGTGTGATTGGAGTTTGTAATATACTCAGTCCTAGCTATTATTTCCTCCAGTTTTCCATAACGGAGTAATTGGAATTGTCTTCATTGAACATCATATTGTTTTCTGTTGCCCATTGGAAAACTTGGTTTATATCTTCTTGGAGATTTGCCGTGTCCTCAATGGATGACACTCTCATGCAGATCCTAGTATCATCTGCAAAGGATGATACAGTGCTGTGGTTTACATCTCTGTCTATGTCTGATATGAGAATGAGGAACAGGATAGGTGCGAGTACTGTGCCTTGTGGGACAGAGCTCTTCACTATGGCAGCATCCGATTCAACTCTGTTTACCGCTACTCTTTGCGTTCGATTGGTTAGGAAGCTGGAGAAACCATGTTGCCCTGGGTTGTGCAATTTTTTGGGAGTCCAGGTGGTTTGCTATCCTGCATCTTAGAACTCTTTCAAAGATTTTTATGATATGGGACGTTAAAGCTATTGGTCTATAGTTATTAGCTACTGCTTTGCTGCTACCTTTATGGAGTGGGGCTATATCCGTTGTTTTTAGTGACTGTGGAATCTCGCCTGTGTCAAGCTCCTTCTCCATAGTATACTTAGGGCCTGTGAGAGGGGTTTCTTGCAGTTCATAATGAACACAGAGTTCCACGAGTCTGGGCCTGGGGCTGAGTGCATGGGCAGTCGTCGATGGCTTTTTCAAAATCTAGAGGAGTTAGGGTTATGTCAGAAATTTGGCATACATTGGCAGGGGTTTGAGGCTCATTCATGGAAAAAAAATTGAATTTTCTATCTTTAGACTGATTAGTGGCTCGCTGAACACAGAGTCATATTGAGATGTCAGTATCTCACTCATTTCTTTGTTGTCATCTGTGTAGGATCCGTCTTGTCTGAGCAGGGGCCCTATACTAGATGTGGTTTTTGCTTTGTTTTTGGCATATGAAAAGAAATATTTCGAGGTAGTGGTGGTGTTAGTGGTAGTGGTGGTGGGGGTAGTAGTGGTGATGGGGGCTGGTAGTGCTGGTGGAGGGGGAATGGTTGTGGTGAAAGACGGGATCTGGGGGTAGTGGTGGTGGTGATAGTTGATGTTGGTAATGGATGGTGGTAGTGGTTGTTGGTAGTTGTAGGTGAAGTCCTTGCTGGTGACCATTGTTGTAAGGGATGTCTTGTATGGTGGCTTGCGGTGGTAGGGAGGAAGGGAGGGTAGATGAGGCACAGGATAGAGGAGAGAGAGAGAGAGAAGGAGGGAGGGTGGGATGAGAGAATAGGGGAGGGAGGAAGGGGTAACTTTAAGAACCCAACAAAAAACGTGAACAAAAAAAGAACATGCGAAATGAGAGTAAGGGAGGCTCAACACGTCTGAGTTTTAGGCGACCTGCTTAAAATGCAGGGTGAGGGAGTGAATGTCAGGGAGATATTGCTTATAACCCTTCCCCTCAGAATGAGAGAGACAGGGGGAGAAAGAGAGAGAATAATAATAATGATAATACATGACTTATTGTTTTTAAATATTGTTTACTTAAACTCGTGTAAATCTTTGTTAATTCGTTCAGTGAATAATAATATAATGATAATAATAACTATATAATGATAAATAAAAATAATGTAATAAGAATATAATAATGTAAAAATAACTAATGATAATTAATAAGCGTATAATAATAGTAATATAATGATAATAAATATATAATAAAATAATTAATAATAATATAACGATAATAAGCATAAAATGATATTAATCGTAATATAATGATAAGCATATAATGATAATAGTAATAATATAACAATAATTATATAATGATAATTAGTAATAATAAGCATATAATAATATAACGATAATAACTATATAATAATAGTATAATGATAATGATAAGCATATAATTAATAATAATAATAATCAGCGCCTCTAAACTTCACTCGTTGCCACTATCTACTTGAACAGTCAATTATTTAAGACCACTGATTTTTTGGTCCATGCATTAGAGGTGGTGTGCCGACGCCTCGCTGCACATTTTGAAATCTTGTATCGGCGAAGAATTTGCAAATTTTTAACGAAACCACGTTTTGTTTTTTAGATAACTCGTGAAGCCACGTTTTGACATTTTTAAGAGTAGATTTGTAATGCTGGTATTTGCAAGTTGATGGAGTGTGTGTTGTTTTTGGATATGTTGGTAGTGTGGGGCAGTATGTTGATTGTAATGTTTGAAGTAGTGTGGGCAGTATGTTGGTAGTGTGTGGCAGTATGTGGTATGTGTGGGCAGTATGATGGTAGTGTGTGGGCAGTATGATGGAATGTGTCATGATGGTAGGTGGGCAGTATGTTGGTAGTGTGTGGGCAGTATGTTGGTAGTGTGTGGGCAGTATGATGGTAGTGTGTGGGCAGTATGTATGGCATAGTGTGTGGGCAGTATGTTGGTAGTGTGTGGGCAGTATGATGGTAGTGTGTGGGCAGTATGTATGGTCAGTATAGTGGGCAGTATGATGGTAGTGTGTGGGCAGTATGTGGTAGTGTGTGGGCAGTATGATGGTAGTGTGGGCAGTATGATGGTAGTGTGTGGGCAGTATGATGGTAGTGTGTGGGCAGTATGATTGGTAGTGTGTGGGCAGTATGTTGGTAGTGTGTGGGCAGTATGTTGGTAGTGTGTGGGCAGTATGTTGGTAGTGTGGGCTATGGTAGTGTGGCAGTATGTTGGTAGTGTGTGGGCAGTATGTTGGTAGTGTGTGGGCAGTATGATGGTAGTGTGGGGCAGTATGTGGTAGTGTGTGGCAGTATGTTGGTAGTGTGTGGGCAGTATGTTGGTAGTGTGTGGGCAGTATGTTGGAGTGTGTGGGCAGTATGTGTAGTGTGTGGGCAGTATGTTGGTAGTGTGGCAGTATGATGGTAGTGTGTGGGCAGTATGTGGTAGGTAGTATGGATGTGTGAGGCAGTATGTTGGTAGTGTGTGGGCAGTATGTTGGTAGTGTGTGGGCAGTATGTTGGTAGTGTGGGCAGTATGTGGTAGTGTGGGCAGTATAGTATGGTGATGTGTGGGGCAGTATGTTGGTAGTGTGTGGGCAGTATGTTGGTAGTGTGTGGGCAGTATGTTGGTAGTGTGTGGGCAGTATGTTGGTAGTGTGTAGGGCAGTATGTTGGTAGTGTGTGGGCAGTATGTTGGTAGTGTGTGGGCAGTATGTTGGTAGTGTGTGGGCAGTATGTTGGTAGTGTGTGGGCAGTATGTTGGTAGTGTGTGGGCAGTATGTTGGTAGTGTGTGGGGTATGTGGTAGTGTGTGGGCAGTATGTTGGTAGTGTGTGGGCAGTATGTTGGTAGTGTGTGGGCAGTATGTTGGTAGTGTGTGGGCAGTATGATGGTAGTGTGTGGGCAGTATGATGGTAGTGTGTGGGCAGTATGTTGGTAGTGTGTGGGCAGTATGTTATGGTAGTGTGGGCAGTATGTTGGTAGTGTGGGGCAGTATGATGGTAGTGTGTGGGCAGTATGATGGTAGTGTGTGGGCAGTATGTTGGTAGTGTGTGGGCAGTATGTTGGTAGTGTGTGGGCAGTATGTTGGTAGTGTGAGGGCAGTATGATGGTAGTGTGTGGGCAGTATGATGGTAGTGTGTGGGCAGTATGATGGTAGTGTGTGGGCAGTATGATGGTAGTGTGTGGGCAGTATGTTGGCAGTGTGTGTACTCACCTAGTTGTACTCACCTAGTTGTGGTTGCAGGGGTCGAGTCAAAGCTCCTGGCCCCGCCTCTTCACTGGCCGCTACTGGGTCACTCTCCCTGCGCCATGAGCTTTATCATACCTCTGCTTAAAGTTATGTATAGAGCCTGCCTCCACTACATCGCTTCCTAAACTATTCCACTTCCCGACAACTCTGTGACTGAAGAAATACTTCCTAACATCTCTGTGATTCATCTGAGTCTTCAACTTCCATCTGTGTCCCCTTGTTGTTGTGTCCCATCTCTGGAACATTCTGTCTCTGTCCACTTTGTCAATTCCTCTCAGTATCTTATATGTTGTTATCATGTCTCCCCTATCTCTCCTGTCCTCCAGTGTCGTCAGGTCGATTTCCCTTAACCTCCCTCGTAGGACATACCCCTTAGCTCCGGGACTAGTCTTGTTGCAAACCTTTGCACTTTCTCGAGCTTCTTCACATGCTTGGCTAGGTGTGGGTTCCAAACTGGTGCTGCATACTCCAATATGGGTCTAACGTACACAGTGTACAGGGTCCTGAACGATTCTTTATTAAGATGTCGGAATGCTGTTCTTAGGTTTGCTAGGCGCCCATATGCTGCAGCAGTTATTTGGTTGATGTGCGCCTCAGGAGATGTGTCTGGTGTTATACTCACCCCAAGATCTTTTTCCTTGATTGAGGTTTGCAGTCTCTGGCCCCCTAGGCTGTACTCCGTCTGCGGTCTTCTTTGCCCTTCCCCAATCTTCATGACTTTGCACTTGGTGGGGTTGAACTCCAGGAGCCAGTTGCTGGACCAGGCTTGCAGGCTGTCCAGATCCCTTTGTAGTTCTGCCTGGTCCTCGTCCGATTGAATTCTTCTCATCAACTTCACATCATCTGCAAACAGGGTGTGTGTGTGTGTGTGTGTGTGTGTGTGTGTGTGTGTGTGTGTGTGTGTGATATGTTTGGAACAGTTATGATGTGGATGTTAATGATTTAACGAACACGTAAGATAATAATGATATTATTAATATTATTATAATTATTATTCAAGAATAGCATCAGTAAAATTATATGAATAAACTTAACGATTTTTAAATATTTATTTAAAAAAACTGATGATATTAAGGCAAGATTATAAAAATATACAAATGAAGCAGAACTTCAAGGTTTTATATTTTAAAAGTGGTGCTAACACCAACAGTCTGGTTGATCAGGCCATTAACCAGGAGGCCTCGCCTGGTACCTGCCTCCACCAAGAAACATCTGCAGGTAACCTGCACGTAGTTATAAGAGGTGTTGTCACCGTTACTTTCACTATCACCACTCACTTTCATTGTGATCATCACTATCACCACTCATTTTCATTGTGATCATCACTATCACCACTCACTTTCATTGTGATCATCACTATCACCACTCACTTTCATTGTGATCGTCATTATCACCACTCACATTCATTGTGACCGTCATTATCACCACTCACCCTCATTACGATCCTCATTATCACCACTGTCAGCATTACTGTTGTCATTATTGTCGTTATCTTTGCTGTCAGCACTATCATTACTATCATCACAACTGTCATTATTATCACCGCAGTCATCACCATCGCCACTGTCCTCAAAAGTAAAGGAAATATTTAAAAAAAAAATCTGTGTCTGACGTATAAAAGTATAAAGTATAGATTCGATGGCGAGAGTATAGAAAAGTAGATCCCTGTAAAGTAGAGGTAGAAGAGTAAATGGTGTGGAGGTAGTAAATCCCACGGTAGACTCGCCTACGGTTGGTAAATTCTACGGATGTCACAACCCGCATTTGAATACTGATGCCATATTATGTCTGGTCTTCCTGTAGTCGATTTACCCCCGAGATGGGTCATCGCCCCCAGCAGCCTATTCCCAATACAGGTCTTTCTGGTTGCTAGCCTCATCAACCAGGCTGTTGGTGCTAGCTGCACACGGTCCAACGTATTCACCACAGCCCGGTTAATCAGGAGCTAACTTTAGCAACTTATCAATTCCCCATGTGCATTCATGGTCACTTTTCTTGTCCGTGCCGCTCCTTTAAGACTTCGCGAGAGTCTTTTAAGATCTTCCAAAACTTGAAGACTTTCCAAGAGTCCTCAACCCCTTCTTTAACCTCTTTTAATATGAATATATTGGTTTATGAGGTGACTCTCCTCTCTTTTGATGTGCCTATAAATTCATTTTTTTCCACCTAAAAGTGTTTGTCTCATGTTCATCCACATCTGATCATTTATATTCGATCTTCTTTTTCTATGCCGAATATATGTTATCTAGGCAGCATGCATAGAATTTAGAAAACTCTCAAATTGATAGTTCTGTTCATTACTCCAGTTAACTCTCATGTTGTGTGTTCTATAAGCCCACTGTAAATTGCAGAACGAAAATTTGAGGCTCTTACTGTAATTTCAGTGTTAAATGTAATTTGTTTGTGGTCGCTCGTACCTAGCTCTTTCATAATCTATAGATTTATGACATGGTTTTCTTTGTTAGCCAGAACAAAATCAAGCAGGTTATTTTCCTCTCGTTGGTTCTGTTACAATCTTAAAAAAGGGCAGTCTTGGTATGGTTTAATTACTCTTGGTTTCATCCTTATAACCTTGCATTTGCTGGAGTGCAATTTCAGTGCTCACATACTGGGCCATTTCTGTAGATTGATCAAGTCTTCACTTAACACTCTCTTTGTCTCTGTCTCCCTCTTCCTCTCCAGCACCCGCCCTCCCCTTTCCCTCTCCTTTTCCTTCTCCTCCCTCTCCTCCTCCTCCCCCCTCTCCCTCGCTCACCAATTCCTTCTCTGACAGTCAGATTAATTTTCCTATTTTTCTCGACTCTCTTCTCTCACCGTTTATTCACTCCTATTCTGTCTTTCCTGCATTCTCTCTTCCTCCCCTCATTGCAACCTTTATCTATGCTTCACCCTTGTCTACCCCTCTCTATCCTTTTCAACTAAAAAGACTCATTGGTACAGTATTTTTACATATAGGCTCTCGACTGTAACGACAGTGATAGCGAACAATAAAGTGTATAATAATCCAAAAAGATTTACATACAACACTAAAGCTACAACACAAACGAATAACAGTGAAGTTGAATAATAACTTTAAAAAAAAATACGTAGAATTGTGCACATAACATTAAAATTAAAAATGTAAGTTAATAAAAGTGAATGTGAATATTGTCAAATATTAATATCTACGGTGTCACGTGAAGCATTCAACTTCGCTCGTTACCAGTGTTAAAAAAAAAAGAGTCGGAGGAAACTACAAAATAATTTCTGGTTGAGTCATCCATGAAGGGTATTAACTCAGTCATCGACCTAAGCCTCCGTAGTATTACGCTCCCCATCTATGTTAATCCTCCCTATCTATTTCAACACCAATATATTTTCAACGCAGCGCGATTTTTAACTTTATCAAACGCTGTAAAATGTAAACGGGTCACTGGAATTTTATGATAATTTAACCGGGTAATATACGGCCGGGAGGGATTAAATGGTGGGGTGTTGTTTTGGGGAAATCAATTAGCACTGTAAAAGTATCAGTCACACTTACGGAGGAAATTCAGGACGACATTACGGTCAGTTCTGTATCATTATCAGGTCGTGGTTGATATTGTTCCAGGAGGGACATAAGTGATATCTTCAGGTTACTCCTCCAAAAGTTATCATTATCAGGTCGTGGTTGATATTGTTCCAGGAGGGACATAAGTGATATCTTCAGGTTACTCCTCCAAAAGTTATCATTATCAGGTCGTGGTTGATATTGTTCCAAAAGGGACACAAGTGATATCTTCAGTTTAATCCTCGAATAAAAAAAAACGTACAATATCGTAGCATAAATAATTAATAAAAAAAACACACTTAGGAAAGGAGCTATGACGACGTTTCGGTCCGTCCTGAATCATTGTTAGTGGTCCAGGAAGGACCGAAACGTCACCACACAAGGTTGCTCTCCTAAGTGAGTGGGTTGATGTGAATTGTTCCAGTCAGGGTATTGTAGATTTTTTGTTCTTTACTTTCACTTCACTTTACTATTTCAAGGGCAACTTTTTGTTTTCACCTTTCTGCAGCTACTTTATTGATCCTATGACTACGTTGTCTTCACTTTACTGGTATTAGGACTACGTTGTTTTCACTTTACTGGTCCTAGGATTACGTTGACTTTACTTTACTGGTCCTAGGACTACGTTGACTTTACTTTACTGGTCCTAGGACTACGTTGACTTTACTTTACTGGTCCTAAGACTACGTTATCTTCACTTTACTTGTCCTAGGACTACGTTATCTTCACTTTACTGGTCCTAGGACTACGTTGACTTTACTTTACTTGTCCTAGGACTACGTTATCTTCACTTTACTGGTTCTAGGACTACGTTGTCTTCACTTTACTGGTCCTAGGACTACCTTTTCTTCACTTTACTGGTCCTAGGACTACGTTGTCTTCACTTTACTGGTTCTAGGACTACGTTGACTTTACTTTACTGGTCCTAGGACTACGTTATCTTCACTTTACTGGTTCTAGGACTACGTTGTCTTCACTTTACTGGTCCTAAGACTACGTTATCTTCACTTTACTTGTCCTAGGACTACGTTATCTTCACTTTACTTGTCCTAGGACTACGTTATCTTCACTTTACTGGTTCTAGGACTACGTTGACTTCACTTTACTGGTCCTAAGACTACGTTATCTTCACTTTACTTGTCCTAGGACTACGTTATCTTCACTTTACTGGTCCTAAGACTACGTTATCTTCACTTTACTGGTTCTAGGACTACGTTGTCTTCACTTTACTGGTCCTAGGACTACGTTGTCTTCACTTTACTTGTCCTAGGACTACCTTTTCTTCACTTTACTGGTCCTAGGACTACGTTATCTTCACTTTACTGGTCCTAGGACTACGTTATCTTCACTTTACTGGTCCTAGGACTACGTTGTCTTCACTTTACTGGTCCTAGGACTACGTTGTCTTCACTTTACTGGTCCTAGGACTACGTTGTCTTCACTTTACTGGTCCTAGGACTACGTTGTCTTCACTTTACTGGTCCTAGGACTACGTTATCTTCACTTTACTTGTCCTAGGACTACGTTATCTTCACTTTACTGGTCCTAGGACTACGTTGTCTTCACTTTACTTGTTCTAGGACTACGTTATCTTCACTTTACTGGTCCTAGGACTACGTTATCTTCACTTTACTGGTCTTACGACTACGTTATCTTCACTTTACTTGTCCTAGGACTACGTTGTCTTCACTTTACTGGTCCTAGGACTACGTTATCTTCACTTTACTGGTCTTAGGACTACCTTGTCTTCACTTTACTGGTCCTAGGACTACGTTGACTTTACTTTACTGGTCCTAAGACTACGTTATCTTCACTTTACTTGTCCTAGGACTACGTTATCTTCACTTTACTTGTCCTAGGACTACGTTATCTTCACTTTACTGGTCCTAGGACTACCTTGTCTTCACTTTACTGGTCCTAGGACTACGTTGACTTTACTTTACTGGTCCTAAGACTACGTTATCTTCACTTTACTGGTCCTAGGACTACGTTGTCTTCACTTTACTGGTCCTAGGACTACGTTATCTTCACTTTACTGGTCCTAGGACTACGTTGTCTTCACTTTACTGGTCCTAGGACTACGTTATCTTCACTTTCCTGGTCTTAGGACTACGTTATCTTCACTTTACTGGTCCTAGGACTACGTTATCTTCACTTTACTGGTCCTAGGACTACGTTATCTTCACTTTCCTGGTCTTAGGACTACGTTATCTTCACTTTACTGGTCCTAGTACCACGTTATCTTCACTTTACTGGTCTTAGGACTACGTTGACTTCACTTTACTGGTCCTAGGACTACGTTGTCTTCACTTTACTGGTCCTAGGACTACGTTGTCTTCACTTTACTTGTCCTAGGACTACCTTGTCTTCACTTTACTGGTCCTAGTACCACGTTATCTTCACTTTACTGGTCCTAGGACCACGTTGTCTTCACTTTACTTGTCCTAGGACTACCTTGTCTTCACTTTACTGGTCCTAGTACCACGTTATCTTCACTTTACTGGTCCTAGGACCACGTTGTCTTCACTTTACTTGTCCTAGGACTACGTTGACTTCACTTTACTGGTCCTAGGACTACGTTGACTTCACTTTACTGGTCCTAGGACTACGTTGACTTCACTTTACTGGTCCTAGGACTACGTTATCTTCACTTTCCTGGTCCTAGAACTACCTTGTCTTCACTTTCCTGGTCCTAGGACTACCTTGTCTTCACTTTCCTGGTCCTAGGACCACGTTGTCTTCACTTTACTGGTCCTAGGACTACCTTGTCTTCACTTTACTGGTCCTAGGACCACGTTGTCTTCACTTTACTTGTCCTAGGACTACCTTGTCTTCACTTTACTGGTCCTAGGACTACCTTGTCTTCACTTTACTGGTCCTAAGACCACGTTGTCTTCACTTTACTGGTCCTAGGACTACCTTGTCTTCACTTTACTGGTCCTAGGACTACCTTGTCTTCACTTTACTGGTCCTAGGACCACGTTGTCTTCACTTTACTTGTCCTAGGACTACCTTGTCTTCACTTTACTGGTCCTAGGACTACCTTGTCTTCACTTTACTGGTCCTAGGACCACGTTGTCTTCACTTTACTTGTCCTAGGACTACCTTGTCTTCACTTTACTTGTCCTAGGACTACCTTGTCTTCACTTTACTGGTCCTAGGACTACCTTGTCTTCACTTTACTGGTCCTAGGACCACGTTGTCTTCACTTTACTGGTCCTAGGACTACGTTGTCTTTACTTTACTGGTCCTAGGACTACCTTGTCTTCACTTTACTGGTCCTAGGACCACGTTGTCTTCACTTTACTTGTCCTAGGACTACCTTGTCTTCACTTTACTGGTCCTAGGACCACGTTGTCTTCACTTTACTTGTCCTAGGACTACCTTGTCTTCACTTTACTGGTCCTAGGACTACGTTGTCTTCACTTTACTTGTCCTAGGACTACCTTGTCTTCACTTTACTGGTCCTAGCTCAACTTTTCTTCTAGGAGACACTTTCTTTCCATTCAAGGTTTTTCTTTTTTTTTCCTCCTCAGCCAAGTTTTTCTTCAGTCAGAGATTCTTCCCAAGACTTTTATTCTCGTCTAAGACTTTCTGATCCTCTTTCTGACCTCTATTTTCTTCCCAACCGCGACTTCTATTTTTTTTTTAATTCCAATGCGCAATTCTTTGTAAAGCCAGATTTTTCCATAATTATATTTCCTTATGTTTTCTTCATAAAAGTCCCTACTCAGAGGGTGAAGGAGCGGGTTTTAAAGTGGGTTTTGTTTTTAAAAACGATGGAGCAGAATAGGATGAGCAAGAGGGTGTATACGTTCAGGGCGGAAGGAAGATCTAGGGTGAGTCTGGTCCCCTGGTCTAGTTATAGGTCACTGATGAGTCTGGTCCCTAGTTCCCTGGTCTAGTTATAGGTTACTGATGAGTCTGGTACCTAGTTCCCTGGTCTAGTTATAGGTCACTGATGAGTCTGGTCCCTTGTTCTCTGGTCTAGTTATAGGTTACTGATGAGTCTGGTACCTAGTTCCCTGGTCTAGTTATAGGTCACTGAGGAATCTGGTCCCTAGTTCCCTGGTCTAGTTATAGGTCACTGAGGAATCTGGTCCCTAGTTCCCTGGTCTAATTATAGGTCACTGAGGAATCTGGTACCTAGTTCCCTGGTCTAGTAATAGGTCACTGAGGAGTCTTGTCCTTAGTTCCCTGGTCTAGCAATAGGTCACTGATGAATCTGGTGCCTAGTTCCCTGGTCTAGTAATAGGTCACTGAGGAGTTTGGTTTCTAGTTCCCAGGTCTAGTTATAGGTCACTGATGAATCTGGTGCCTAGTTCCCTGGTCTAGTAATAGGTCACTGTGATGAGTCTAGTACCTAGTTCCCTGGTCTAGTTATAGGTCACTGTGGTGAGTCTGGTCCCTAGTTCCCTGCTCTAGTAATAGGTCATTGTGGGGTGAGTCTGGTCCCTAGTTCAGAAATAGGTAGATGGAAGAAATGGGTAAATGGTGACTGAAGTAGAGGAAGGGAGGATAAAGATGAATGCTGAAGGTGATAGGTAAATAGGGAGGTCAGTAGGAGTGGGCTGCCAAGAGGGAAGGAAATGGAAAGAGAGAATCGTTGATAATGAGGGAAAGTGGAAGCGTCAAGAAAAGGGAGAGAGAGAGAATAAATACAATAATATTGGTAGAATTACCGACAATATGTTAAGTAAAAGGACACAAATGCAACTAATGTGACATTTTATTGTGGCAACGTTTCGCTCTCCAGGAGCTTTCTCAAGCCGTTACAAGCGATAATGGACACAGTGGGCTTATATATACTCTTAAAGTGAGGTGAAATACTAGTGGTGGTAGTAGTAGTGATATTAGTAGTAGTAGTAGTAATACAATAAGGTAGAACAATCAATATGCACATGAATAAAAGGTGATAAAACAAATACTTGGGTAGTATAACAATAGGTTAGACAAATATTTCTGCTGGAGGTTGAAATATCGAAGGCCTGTAGGAGTGTTCCACTCCTACTCATGTGCATATTGATTGTTCTACCTTATTGTATTACTACTACTACTACTAATATCACTACTACTACCACCACTAGTATTTCACCTCACTTTGAGAGTATATATAAGCCCACTGTGTCCATTATCGCTTGTAACGGCTTGAGAAAGCTCCTGGAGAGCGAAACGTTGCCACAATAAAATGTCACATTAGTTGCATTTGTGTCCTTTTACTTAACAGAATAAATACACTACTTGAGAAATAGAAGGGTTGATAAATTGGGAGATAAAGTGACAGAGAAAAGATAAGTAAAAGGGGAACAAGAACAAGTTACAAAAAAAGTGCGTGTTTATTGTTTGTAAGTGTTAAGTGTTCGTAAGTGTTTAGTGCTCGTAAGTGTTTAGTGTTCAGAAATGTTTAGTGTTTAAAAATATTTAGTGTTCGCAAATGTTTAGTGTTCGTAAATTTTTAGTGCTAGCAAAATATTGAATGAAAATAAGATAAAGTGAGATTAAGTATTGAAATGGTGTGCATGTGCGTGTACGTGTGTGTGTGTGTGCGCGCGCGCGTGTGTGTACTCACCTAATTGTGGTTGCAGGGGTCGAGACTCAGCTCCTGGCCCCGCCTCTTCGCTGTCTGCTACTGGGTCTCTGCTCTCCCTGCTCCATGAGCTTTATCATACCTTGTCTTAAAACTATGTATGGTTCCTGCCTCCACTATATCTTTCTCTAGACTATTCCACTTCCTGACTACTCTGTGGCTGAAGAAATGCTTCCTAACATCCCTTTGACTCATCTGAGTCTTCAGCTTCCAGTTGTGTCCCCTTGTTTCTGTGTTCCCTCTCTGGAACATCCTGTCACTGTCTACCTTGTCAATTCCCCGCAGTATTTTGTATGTCGTTATCATGTCTCCTCTGACCCTTCTTTCCTCCAGTGTTGTTAGTCCTATTTCCCTCAACCTTTCTTCATAAGACAGACCCCTGAGTTGTGGAACTAACCTTGTCGCAAACCTTTGCACTTTCTCTAGATTCCTTACGTGCTTGACCAGGTGTGGGTTCCAGACTGGTGCTGCATATTCTAGTACGGGCCTGACGTACACGGTATACAGTGTCTTGAACGATTCCTTGTTAAGGTAACGGAACGCTAATCTTAGGTTTGCCAGTCGCCCATATGCTGCCGCAGTTATCTGGTTGATGTGTGCCTCCGGAGACGTGCTTGGCGTTATGTGTGTGTGTGTGTGTGTGTGTGTGTGTGTGTGTGTGTGTGTGTGTGTGTGTGTCGTGTGTGTGTGTGTGTGTGTGTGTGTGTGTGTGTGTGTGTGTGTGCGTGTATGTGTGTCAGCAAGGGCAGTGAAGGTATATTGTAATTTTGCTTAATTAAGAGAGGTGAGGGGAAGAACGTGGTGTTGAGCCTGGCTCCAGGAGAGAGACGAGGTTACAACAGCAACAACAACAGCAGCAGCAGCAGCAGCAGCAACAACAACAACAACAGCAGCAGCAACAACAACAGCAGCAGCAGCAACAACAGCAACAACAACACCAGTAGCAGCAATAGCAGCAGCAACAACAGCATCAACAACACCAGTAGCAGCAATAGCAGCAATAACAACATCAGCAATAACAGCAGCAGCAACACTAGCAATAGTAGTAACAACAGAAGCAGCAGCAATAACACCAGCAACAGCAGCAGCAGCAACAACAACAGAAGCAACAGCAACAACAGAAGCAACAGCAGCAGCATCAACAACAGCTGCAGAAGCAGCAACACACACGCACAAACGACAATAAAAGCGAGGTAATAAAGGGGTTAAGCTGCCCTAGGCTGTAGAGAAGTGTAGCTGGCGCGCGGTAGAGGGAGGAGAGGAGTGCTAGCAACTCCAGTACCACCTGGAATGATGAACTTAGTGTTAGTGACTCCAGTACCACCTGGAATGATGAACTTACAGTGTTAGTGACTCCAGTACCACCTGGAATGATGAACTTACAGTGTTAGTGACTCCAGTACCACCTGGAATGATGAACTTACAGTGTTAGTGACTCCAGTACCACCTGGAATGATGAACTTACAGTGTTAGTGACTCCAGTACCACCTGGAATGATGAACTTACAGTGTTAGTGACTCCAGTACCACCTGGAATGATGAACATACAGTGTTAGTGACTCCAGTACCACCTGGAATGATGAACTTACAGTGTTAATGACTCCAGTACCACCTGGAATGATGAACTAACAGTATTAGTAACTCCAGTACCACCTGGAATGATGAACTTAGTGTTAGCAACTCCAGTACCACCTGGAATGATGAACTTACAGTGTTAGTGACTCCAGTACCACCTGGAATGATGAACTTACAGTGTTAGTGACTCCAGTACCACCTGGAATGATGAACTTACAGTGTTAGTGACTCCAGTACCACCTGGAATGATGAACTTACAGTGTTAGTGACTCCAGTACCACCTGGAATGATGAACTTAGTGTTAGTGACTCCAGTACCACCTGGAATGATGAACTTACAGTGTTAGTGACTCCAGTACCACCTGGAATGATGAACGTACAGTGTTAGTGACTCCAGTACCACCTGGAATGATGAACTTACAGTGTTAGTGACTCCAGTACCACCTGGAATGATGAACTTACAGTGTTAGTGACTCCAGTACCACCTGGAATGATGAACTTACAGTGTTAGTAACTCCAGTACCACCTGGAATGATGAACTTAGTGCTAGTAATTCCAGTATCACCTGGAATGATGAACTAACAGTGTTAGTAACTCCAGTACCACCTGGAATGATGAACTTAGTGCTAGTAATTCCAGTATCACCTGGAATGATGAACTTACAGTGCTAGTAATTCCAGTACCAACTGATTATCTCGCATTCTCCATGATTACCTCCATTTTCCCTTATTTCCTCCCATTTCATATGATTTCCTTCCATTCTCCATGATTACCTCCCATTCCCCATTATCATCTCCCATTCTCCATGACTTCCTCCCATTTCCCACAATTTCCTCCCATTTCCCACGATTTCCTTCCATTTCCCAGGACTACCTACCATTCCTCAAGCGTTGCATAACCCCAGTATGATAACCCATTCCCCATGAATATAATAAATCCCGTATTCACATGATTCTGACAGAATCGTTTCAATAAAATGAGTTTATTTTCCCTGAATCAGTAAAGTTATTTGTCCTGTATCAATAAAGTTATTTGTCCTGTATCAATAAAATTCTTTGTCCTATACCAATAAAGTACTTTAATTACACTGCATCAATAAAATACTGTGACCTTTATCAATAAAATACTCTGACCTGCATCAATACAATACTGTGACCTGCATCAATAAAATACCGTGACCTGCTTTAATAAAATATTATTACCTGCATCAATCAAATACTGTGACCTGCTTTAATAAAATACTATTACCTGCATCAATCAAATTCTGTGACCTGCTTTAATAAAATACTATTACCTGCATCAATAAAATACTGTGACCTACATCAATAAAAATACTGTGACCTGCATCAGTAATAAAACCGTGACCTGTATCAAAAATAATGTGACCTGCATCAGTAAAAATACCGTGACCTGCATCAATAAAGATACCGTCACCTGCATCAGTAAAAATACCGTGGCCTGCATCAATAAAAATACCGTGACCTGCATCAGTAAAAATACCGTGACCTGCATCAGTAATAATACCGTGACCTGCATTGGTAAAAGTACTGTGACCTGCATCGGTAAAAATACCGTGACCTGCATCAGTAAAAGTACTGTGACCTGCATCAGTAAAAATACCGTGACCTGCATTAGTAAAAATACTGTGACCTGCGTCAATAAAAATACTGTGAACTGCAACAGTAAAGTCTTGATGTCACTCTAACACAATAAAAATAACTTTACTACATACATTGTTTTTTACCCAGTTTGTAAATCTAGTTTCCCCTGGCTTGTAAATTATTTTTTACATCCGGCTTGTAAATTACTGCAGGTCAGGGATAACGGTTTAATTTTGATTAATAAAAATGGGTTTTTCGCGTAATTGGAAACGGTTAAGTTTATTGCAATTTATTGCTGGTCGAAGAAGGTTTTAATGTAATTGAAGATTATTACAGATTATTGTAGGTGAGATACACCTGAAGATTATTATTTTTATTATCATTGTTTTTTTAATATATTATTAATAATTGTTGTTTTTTAATATTATTATTATTATTATTATTATTATTATTATTATTATTATTATTATTATTATTTTTATATTATTATTATTATTATTATTATTATTATTGATATTATATGGGTATGAAACATGGGTGGTGAATGTTGCAACAAGGAGAAGGCTGGAGGCAGTGGAGATGTCATGTCTGAGGGCAATGTGTGGTGTGAATATAATGCAGAGAATCCGTAGTTTGGAAATTAGGAGGAGGTGCGGGATTACCAAAACTATCATCCAGAGGGCTGAGGAGGCGTTGTTGAGGTGGTTTGGACATGTAGAGAGGATGGAACAAAATAGAATGACTTCGAGAGTGTATAAATCTGTAGTGGAGGGAAGGCGGGGTAGGGGTCGGCCTAGGAAAGGTTGGAGGGAGGGGGTAAAGGAGGTTTTGTTTGCGAGGGGCTTGGATTTCCAGCAAGCATGCGTGAGCGTGTTAGATAACTGCGAATGGAGACAAATGGTTTTTAGGACTTGACGTGCTGTTGGAGTGTGAGCAAGGTAATAATTATGAAGGGATTCAGGGAAACCAGCAGGGCTGGACTTTAATCCTGGAGATGGGAAGTACAGTTTCTGCACTCTGAAGGACGAATGTTAATGTTGCAGTTTTATAACTGTAGTGTGAGCGCGCCTCTAGCAAGACAGTGATGGAGTGAATGATGGTGAAAGTTTTTCCTTTTCGGGCCACCCTGCCTTGGTGGGAAACGGCCGCCGTGTTAATAATAGTAGTAATATAAAATGTTTAACTCATTATTATAAAAATTAATTAAAAAAAAAAAAATTATTATAAAAATGTTAATAAAAAATATTTTTATAAACAAATAATTAAGATTATTATTTTATTATTATTATTAAGATGAAAGGGAAAGAAAAAAGAGAAAGATGAATTTGAGGAGGAAGAGGAAGAAGAGGAAAGACGGAGCTAAACTGGAAGGCAAGCCCGCCTAGAACATGCAGGCTGGAAGGCAGGCCCGCCTAGAACATGCAGGCTGAAAGGCATACCCGCCTAGAACATGCAGGCTGGAAGGCAGGCCCGCCTAGAACATGCAGGCTGAAAGGCATACCCGCCTAGAACATGCAGGCTGGAAGGCAGGCCCGCCTAGAACATGCAGGCTGGAAGTCAGGCCCGCCTAGAACATGCAGGCTGGAAGGCAGGTCCGCCTAGAACATGCAGGCTGTAAGGCAGGTCCGCCTAACACATGCTGGCTGGAGAGCAGGCCTGCCTAGCACATGCAGGCTGGAACGCAAGCCCACCTAGCACATGCAGGCTGAAAGGCAGGCCCGCCTAGCACATGCAGGCTGGAAGGCAGGTCCGCCTAGAACATGCAGGCTGGAAGGCAGGTCCGCCTAACATGCTGACTGGAGAGCAGGCCTTCCTAGCACATTGAAGCCGGTGGGCAGGCCGGCCTAGCACCTGCAGGCTGGGGCAGTGGTACCAGCGCCTCACATGCAGGCTGGAGGGCAGGACCAGCGCCTCACTTACAGGCTGGAGGGCAGGACCAGCGCCTCACATGCAGGCTGGAGGGCAGGACCAGCGCCTCACATACAGGCTGGAGGGCAGGACCAGCGCCTCACATACAGGCTGGAGGGCAGGACCAGCGCCTCACATGCAGGCTGGAGGGCAGGACCAGCGCCTCACATACAGGCTGGAGGGCAGGACCAGCGCCTCACATACAGGCTGGAGGGCAGGACCAGCGCCTCACATACAGGCTGGAGGGCAGGACCAGCGCCTCACATACAGGCTGGAGGGCAGGACCAGCGCCTCACATGCAGGCTGGAGGGCAGGACCTGCGCCTCACATACAGGCTGGAGGGCAGGACCAGCGCCTCACATACAGGCTAGAGGGCAGGACCAGCGCCTCACATACAGGCTGAAGGGCAGGACCAGCGCCTCACATACAGGCTGGAGGGCAGGACCAGCGCCTCACATACAGGCTGGAGGGCAGGACCAGCGCCTCACATGCAGGCTGGAGGGCAGGACCAGCGCCTCACATACAGGCTGGAGGGCAGGACCAGCGCCTCACTTACAGGCTGGAGGGCAGGACCAGCGCCTCACATGCAGGCTGGAGGGGAGGACCAGCGCCTCACATACAGGCTGGAGGGCAGGACCAGCGCCTCACATACAGGCTAGAGGGCAGGACCAGCGCCTCACATACAGGCTGGAGGGCAGGACCAGCGCCTCACATACAGGCTGGAGGGCAGGACCAGCGCCTCACATACAGGCTGGAGGGCAGGACCAGCGCCTCACATACAGGCTGGAGGGCAGGACCAGCGCCTCACATACAGGCTGGAGGGCAGGACCAGCGCCTCACATACAGGCTGGAGGGCAGGACCAGCGCCTCACATACAGGCTGGAGGGCAGGACCAGCGCCTCACATGCAGGCTGGAGGGCAGGACCTGCGCCTCACGCTCACTGAATTCACTAGAGCCATAAATTAACCACTAAAGCAGATTACGATCGTTATATATAATAGAGTTTGAGGTACGACCAGCCTGGGTTATCCCAGCCAGTGTAAGATTTTCAGGGAGGGAAGGAGAGAGAGGGTGATGCAGGGAAGGTAGATGGGAGGGTAGAAGAGAAGATGATGCAAAGAGAGAGGGTGATTGAAGAAGGGAGGAGTATCTCTCTCTCTCTCTCTCTCTTGCTCTTTCTGTACTGGGGCGAGACCAGGACTCGAACCTATGCCCCAGTGCTCCACGAAGGCAGGGAACTAGAAACCTGATGCCAATTTCTAAGTGACAGTAACTCCATCTCTACTGGATTGAAACCTTTGAAGCTGCCGTAGTTAGTGAACCCTTACTGGTATACTTGATAATATCCTCAGTGCTCTACTGGAGTCTCTCAGCTCACACTGACAGATCCCAACACTTTGAACCCCAATCCTACGTGATGGAATATGACAGGGAAACATAGCTTTTGCTCCTACTGTGTAACTGTTATATAGAGCAGTGGTTCTCGACATTTTCACCAGCAAGGACCCCTTTTATTTAAATTTATTTTCCACGGAACACAAGTTTTTGAAAGGTCTGTCTACTTAAGAAGCCGATTTTATTAACAACAAACTCTTTTCCCAGTTTCATCTCTCAGTTGAAAGGGAAATTCTTTCAAAGTGTGAGCATACCAGTCATACCACTTCAGTGGTGTGGCATACCAGAGTCAGTCATACCACTTCAGTGGTGTGGCATACCAGAGTCAGTCATGCCACTTCAGTGGTGTGGCATACCAGAGTCAGTCATACCACTTCAGTGGTGTGGCATACCAGAGTCAGTCATACCACTTCAGTGGTGTGGCATACCAGAGTCAGTCATACCACCTCAGTGATGTGACTGAATATTTTGTTAAGGTTAGACGGTCACTTTTCTGTCGTGTAGTTAGTACGTTGTTATAATTCTTTGTGTAAGAGAATGAAATTTGTTCCAGTTTGCAGTTAAATCAATGACAGTGTTAAAAAACTTACTTGTTTAATGATATAGTTGATGCTGCTCTCTTGACACAAGGTTCCGAATTTCAGGTTGAGTGACGGACAGTTTTAAGCGTAGATCAGGTTCCATATTAAGTTTAAAAAAAAAAGTGTATTAAAAAATACTGTTCCTGTCGATTTTGAAACGGCTTTGAAATTTTGAAGGTTTGTCTTTATTATGCTTATCATGAATAATTATACATTTTACATTGCAGCCTCTTGAAATTTTGTACTTAGCTCACGGACCTCCATTACTACCTTTGGGGACCACCAGGGGTCCGCGGACTACAGGTTAGGAACCACTAATATAGAATAAGGTAGCAGCACACTGCTGATGTATAGTCAGTTACATCACCATGCCCCAACTTTGTTTGGGGAGGGGGGCAAAGGGAACCGTCAGCCATGTTTTTTTTTCCCAAAGCCAGGCACATTCAAGGTATACAATACAGTTTTCTCATTCTCTATATCGTCACGGCTCTACTTCTCTGCTGTCGTGGAGAGCTGATGCCTGGGTTCGAGTCCCCGTCACGCCGCAGTTTCTCTGCACATATATAAGAAATGGTTATAATTATGACCGGGTGGAGGGGTAAGCCAGCGGAAGGCCTCAGTCAGATGACCAGAAGCTCCAACGGCGGGTCATCATCTGACTAAGATCCGCGTCAGGAAAAGCTTGTCGTGTTTCCTGACAAACCTTACCTAACCTCTGCAGATATTCACTTGTTTCGGTGGACGCGTTGATATTTGTATCGCTGACGGTGGACGAGGGAGGAGAATGAAATAGCTGAGGTTGGTTCCCTGAATGTATGAGGGTAAAGCTCGTCCAGTATTGTAACTGGACCTCGTTAATCAATAGAAAAGTATATGATAGATTTACCTTTAGATTATAGGTAAGTATATAGGTAAACATTAAGCAGAGTTTTGTATGATAGGTACATTGTAGGAACACCCGTAGTGTGCGCTATACTTTTCTGTATGATAATTACACTGTGGTAACACCCACAGTGTGCGGCTACCCTCTTCTGTATAATAGTTACACAGTGGGAACAAAAGCTAGATATGTTTCCCTGTCATATTACATCACACAGGAAGCTTTGCATAGAGGAAGTAAGAAAATATGTCAACTTGAGCTGGAAGAGAGAGTAAGGCGATGAGAATATCGTCAAATATTTCACTATGGGTACGAGAAGTCTTGGCAAGGGGAAGGAGACACGTGGAAGGTAAATATGCGGTGGTCAGGTAGGAAATAAATTTTCAAGAGGAAAGGGAATGAGGGAGAAAGAGGAGGGAAAGGAGAAAGGGGTGAAGGAAGATGGTTGATTTGGAAGAAGAGAAGGAACAGATTGCAAAGGAAATAGGAGATGGAAAGTGCAATTGCGGTAGTGAGTGGTGAAGGAAGTAGTGAAGCGGTGGTGAAGAAAGGGATGGTATATGGGAGGGTAGAGACGTGGGGGCTCATCATACTTGAGTTCCTCACTCGCCTCATTGATGACTTGTTGATCTGCTTCTGTTGCTGTTACTGCTGCTGCCTTTGGTGCAACTGCTTCTGATGCTGCTGGTGTATTTGCCGCGTCTGATGCTACTAGTTACGTAGCTGCTGTTGCTGTTAATGCAGTAGCTGCTGTTTCTGCTAATTCAGTAGCTGCTGCTGCTTCTGCTGGTGCATAAGCTGCTCCTGCTGCTTGTATTGCTGATGTTTTTACATTAGCTGCTGCGGCCGCTGTTGCTACTGTTACATTAGCTGCTGCGACTGCTGTTGCTACTGCTAGTTCTAATGTTTTTTTCTAATGCTGATGCAGCTTCTGCTGTTGGTGCTGTTGTTGCTCCTGTTCTTCGTGTTACTGCTGCTGCTTTTGTTTTTGCTAATTCTGCTGTTGTTGCTCCTGTTATCGCTGCTGTTATTGTTGACGATGTTAATGGTTCTGTTATTGTAGTCGTGGTTCATAGTTCTCTGTTTTTGTAATCATGGTTCTGTTATTGTAGTCGTGGTTCATGGTTCTCTTATTTGTAGTCGTGATATATGGTTCTCTGTTATTGTAGACGTGGTTCACAGTTCTCTGTTATTGTAGTCGTGGTTCACGGTTGTTTTATTCACCGTGGTGCCGGTATTTGGCGAGTGTGGTGCGGCTGCAGTGGTTTATTTGTTTTTCCACGATTCAGTATTCTGAGATTTATTCTGTTGAAGTGTGTACACACACACACACACATACACACACACACACACACACACAGGAAGGATAGGGGGGACATGATAACTGCATATAGAATACTCAGAGGAATTGACAGAGTGGAAAGGGACAGGATGTTTCAGAGATGGGACACAGTAACAAGGGGTCACAACTGGAAATTGAAGACTCATATGAGTCACAGAGATGTTAGGAAGTATTTCTTCAGTCATAGCATTATCAGGAAGTGAACAATGTGGGGAGTGATGTAGTGGAGGGAGGATCCATACATAGTTTTAAGAAGAGGTATGGTAAAGCTAATGGAGCAGGGAGAGAATGGACCTAGTAGCGACCAGTGAAGAGGCGGGCCAGCAGCTATGACTTGACCCCTGCAACCACAGATAGGTGAGTACACACACACACACACACACACAGTGTTTGGTGCCCCATCTCTCTAAAAAAAACATCTGTTTATTCCTCTAAGAATCTTGACTTGCAGTATTTAAATATCTGCCGGTCGTATTTGTATGTCTTCAGATTTAGTAAACAATTATAAGGCATTATCCTCACTTTGCAATGTTGCTGCTGCCTTAGATTCTTTGGAAGAAAAAAAAAAGTTGTTTGCTGGGCGTCTTGACATAGATATGCGAGACGCCAGGCAGCAGTGGGCGTGTTCCCTGCCTCCTGTCAAGCTGTCACGGGTGTGGGTGACATGGACGGTGGGACGGGGGAGGGGCTGGGGGTAGGGGCAGGAGGTGGTTGTTAGGGTGTGTATGACAGGAGCTGACAGGTAACCTCATCCTGCACCTGTCTGCTTCCCTCTCTCTCTCTCTCTCTCTCTCTCTCGCTCCTTTCCTTCATTTCTCCAGTTTCCTGTACTTCCATCCTACCATTTATCTCTCTATCCTTCTTTCTATCTCGGGTACTTTAAATGCTATAGACAAGAATATAGGATCCTCTTTTTTACAAACATTCTTTATTTGATTACATTCATTCTCCCGTTCTTCCTGCTCTTCCCGTTCTTCCTGTTCTTCCTGCTCTTCCCGTTCTTCCTGTTCTTCCTGCTCTTCCCGTTCTTCCTGTTCTTCCCGTCTTCCTGTTCTTCCTCGAAAACTTTTTTTTTTTCAACATTTGATGACTTAAACATAAGTTTGTCTTAGAGTCCACAGGTGAGATCACCTCCAGCATCATTTAATACAAAGGCAACTTTTACCACGTAAATGGACACAAATGCAACTAATGTGACATTTAATTGTGGAAACGTTTCGCTCTCCAGGAGCTTTGTCAAGTCGTGACGGCTTAACAAACGCTCATGGAGAGCGAAACGTTGCGTCAATAAAATATCACATTAATTGTATCTGTGACCATTTACTTAACATTTTGTCGGTAATTCTACCATTATTACCAATTTTTACCAGTTGTTACTACCACTTGTATGTACCTGGCTGGCACAAATTATTTTTTTAAATTGGAGCTCTCTCTCTCTCTCTCTCTCTCTCTCTCTCTCTCTCTCTCTCTCTCTCTCTCTCTCTCTCTCTCTTTCCCTTACCTTTTATATCCTTAACTCACACTTATATAACACACGATAGTCTCTAATATAGATAAAGGTAAATAGTTCTTATCAGAAGATAGTCTCGGTGTGGACTTACAAGTCTTCTGTTATCTGTCATTCCCATGTACATGTACCCCTCATCTCTCTCTCTCTCTATCTCTCTCTCTCTCGCTCTCTCTCTCTCTCTCTCTCTCTCTCTCTCTCTCTCTGAGATGATACTAGTTGAGCCCTGGTTTCTGCTGCTCTTTGATGTCTCAACTTCCCATTCTGTATTACGCTCTATTTGCTAAGACTTTGAGATCCTCAGTCGTGTTGATTTTTACCACAGTTGATGGTCTCAAAGGAAAGAAGCGGTTCTTGTTATTAAACCATCCACCAAACTTTCTCCCTCCTTCCTTTACAGCCCCTTTATTTCTCTTTAAATCTTTATCCTCCTTGTACTTACATCATATCTTTATCCCCCATACCTCTACCGCATTTTTTTATTTAAATTACATCTCTTCTTTTTTCTCACATACTTCTTTACGATATTTTTTTATTCTTCTTTACACCTGTAACAATCAGTTTAGTCTTCCTGATAACGTGAATACAATACAGTCATTCAAGAACCATTTGGACCCCCTTATACTTTTTGTAAGCGTGAAAATACAGTCACTCAAGAACCAGCTGGGCTCTCTTATCCTACTTGTAAGCGTGAAGACAATAGTCATGTAGGAATCAGCTGGACAGGCACACTGCAAGTTTAGGATTCATCTAGAATTACTAGATACTTCGTATCCTAGCAGGAGGAGTTGCCAGAACCTTCATGACCTATATGCTTAGCATAAATCGATCAGTCAACATTGCTAAGTCAGCCCAAATTGCTTGCTGTGTCAGAAGACATAAGTTATATTGACCAGGAAGGTATAGGGTATGGTGAGGGAGGACAGCAGGGCAGAGTTGCCTAGTACACTCGCTACTTCACTCAATCACTCGCTAAACCCACACACACCGTCATGTACATTGAATAAATAGGGCAATCGGAAGTCAGAAGTTTCTAGAAGTTTGTTCAGGATGATCAGTTGATGAGATAACCAGAGATAACCAAGTCAGTAATAATATTAGTGGGTAGAAGTGGAGGGTTGTGATAGACTTAGCAAAACTGGTGGCAACCAGAAGTAGAACCACTGACTCACGAAATGGAAATAACACGATTGTAAACAAACCTCGGATGCTTACGCACTGGCCTGGAGTTTTGCGACTCGCCCGCCGTGGGTTCAACCCCCCACCCTTTCCATGGTTTGTTTTTTTAGAACCACTGGTACACACAGCTATGTGAGTGACAGTGGAGCAACACCAGGTCTTCCATCCAGTTCCAGGGTGTATTTTTCTCTGTTTTCATGCAGGCAGTGGAGGAGAGAGAGAGAGAGAGAGAGAGAGAGAGAGAGAGAGAGAGAGAGAGAGAGAGAGACTTCTACTTCTCTCCTTACTCACACACCTAGATAACAGATGATAGTCATTAATGTAAGAAGAAGTAAATAATCCTTCTCAACAGATAGCCTCGATGTGTACTTCAAAGCTCTGTGCTATGTCTTTCCTATGTACTCTCATATATACTTTTACACCATTTATTACTCGTATCTTTACCGCCCCTTATCCCCATAACACCATTACCAGCTCTTTATAGACCCTAACCTTTTTTTTTATTATGGTAAAATGCAGTAGAGGAATTGTCTTAGATATTTATACACAATCCTTACCGGGTTCTCTCTCTCTCTCTCTCTCTCTCTCTCTCTCTCTCTCTCTCTCTCTCTCTCTCTCTCTCTCTCTCTCTCTCTCTCTCTCTCTCACACACACACACACACACAGTACTTACACCGATGTTTTTAATTTATATAAATGGCTTGCCGATTTGCACTAACAGCTGTCTGTAAATTTGTATCAGATGGAAAAGCCTGAGACAAAGTAGGATATCAAATTGACTGTAAAAGTTTGCACGAGCATTTATACAAATTGAGCAGCTTTAGCAATAAACAGATGATGGTAATTAGTGTAGATAAATGTTTATTTCTGGACAAGACACTTATTCACGTTAGACTGGAATGTTGTAGTACACTGACAGTCTTATTTATGGCTGGCGAAATTGCACACCCGGAGATTGTACAGAGAATTTCTAATGTCTGCATGTATCTAGTCTATCACTTGATTTGTTAGGAAAGCTGAAATCCCTGAAATTGTACTCCCAGGAGCATAGGCGAGGAGGATACGTTTTTTAAATGAAATTAATAGAGGAACAAATTGCATGTTTATACAGAGACAGTCTTCTTTACGAGAGTGCAAAGTATGGTAGTCGATGCCGATAAGAGCAAGGGTGAAATAAGTACACTAAAAGATAACTCAGTAAATATAAAAGCCAAAGGTTTTTCAATGCTTTGCATTCATATTTAAGGGGGATTACTAAATTACCCAGAACTGACTTCTAACCATACAGTTTTTCACCAGGCGTAATACAAGTGATGAGTTCGAACGTTGTCTAAGCCTGAGCCGGGAAGGGGAACACAAAATCTCGTAGGGACCAATGCCTGAGCTGGAAATTAGAAGACAGAGATCTGTGACTGTGCTAGGAAGGTGGAGACAGAATCTCACAGGAACCTATGCGTGTGCTGGGAATGTGGAAGCAGAACCTTTACAGGGACTTGTCTGAGCTGAGAATGAAGAAGCAAGTTTGCAGGGACCTATGTCTGGATTGGGAAAGTTGACAGAACCTCGGAGAGACTTGTGTCTGAGCTGAGATGTGAAAACAGAACTTTACAGGGACTTGTGTCTGAGCTGAGACGGAGAAAAACAGAACGTTACAGCAGCGACACTTACTAAAGTAACACATGAGGCAGTGTATGGAACCACCTGAGTCTTAGACGTCATCTAGTCAGCTGAACAGAATACCACTGTGGCTCTCTGTCCGTACTACGAAAGAACTTTTAAAACTGGTCTCCAGTAGGTCACGTAGGTACTAAGGAAAGGCGCAGAAGTCCTAAGAAAGATGAAATGAGAAATACCAGACAATAGACAAAGTGTCACATCGATATTAAGAACTGCAGACAGAAAGCACTAGAGAGTATTATCCTTAACCTGCCTACCATGCAACTTAGAAATAATGAAACACTTGGGATAGTGGAACATTTGGGATAGTGGAACACTTGAGATAATGGAACGCTTAAGATAATGGAACGCTTGGATAATGGAACGCTTGGATAATACACAGTTCATCAGGAAACAGCAGTATGGGGTTTATTGTTTATTAATCCTGTCTCAGAAACGTCATAGTATAGTGACAGCTCTCGGAAATTAGACCTGGTAGTGAAGGGTGGGCAGACTGTATTCTTGGACTGCCAGAAGGTTTTTGACAGTGTTCTACAAATGACCTATTCACATATTATAGAGATACAGGCATGTGAGGCGGAAAAAGCACTACGTTATAATATATAAATCTGTTCCTGGGTGACAGACGGCAGTCACAGTGAGAATCAAAATATCAGGATGAGGAACATCTTCAACTGGGATTCAGTAAGGATGTTTGCCACGAGCAGTATATATATGGCATGGGGAATAAATACCTACCTGGCAGTATTTGTAATGAGGATACAAATAAAACAAGTACAGGAAACTGCCAGAATTCGCCAACAGATAGCAAAAAAAAAACAATCCGTTCCCAGCAAGTGTAAAGTAATAAAGGTGGGAGGTAAAGTAAAGAGAGTGGAGACATGGAACCACTGGGAAGGAGACGACTACCAAACAAAGAAAAGAGCCTCGGGGTACATCACGCCAAACATATCCCACGAGGCACACACGAGGTTAGCAAACGTAATCATAGACTCCAGCAAGCTGAACAAAGATGCATTCAGGATGTCGTACATCACATATGTAAGACCAATCCTTACATATCAAACTAGTACACAAACAGGTAATCAAAATGGAGCAAGTCAGCAATCAATAGAAGCAGACTGGGAAACAAGCAGACTGCCAGACATACTGGCAGACAGACAGATTGCTAGCTAAACACATATGACAGAGCCCACGAGGCTAGTAGCGAGGGAATCTGGAAAGTGGCAAATTAAGAGGCGGGGACTGGAGCTAAGACTCGACCCCTGTAACCACATACAGATGAGTACAAACAAACTGGCAGACAGACACACAGACTGCTAAACAAGCGGAGCAGCATGTATAAAGGAAGAGCTTACCTGCTTTCCTGTTTGCCTGCTCATTACTCTGTGGCTGTCAGTGAAAGGCCTCTATAATTGCATCATTTAACTGGTGGTAAGGGGGACGAGGAGGTTCCTTGATGCAAGTGAAAGGCTTTCAGTCCAAGGAACTGGAGCGAACTCCTCCCCTCCTTCCTTGATCTAAATCTGGTTACCTACTTTAGCTCCCCAGGTATTTTGTGACCCCCTTCCCTACGGACTTAGAGCTTCTCGAGACTGATCACAAACTGACTTGAACTTATCCAGTTCCCTTATATATGAAGGGTGAGTGATGAAAAGTCTTGGTCCCTTCACACTTAACGGGTTATCTCTTAATGTACTAATGATACCTATTTTTCATTGGGAGTATTTTGCATCTTCCGCCAACCTCTTGCTTCTGTATTGCTTCATTTCTGTGTGCAAATTTGGGACCTGTCTCTCTAGAATTTTCCATGTATACATTATGCTGTATGTCTCTTGCTTATGTTCCAAAGAGTACAGTTCAAGGGACTTCAAGCATTCCCGCTAATTTAAATACCTCAATATTATGGGCAGTGAAGGTTCTGTCTACATTTTATAGAGCTACACTTTTGCCTACCCTAGATTTAAAGTGTTGTAAGATTACAACAGAATTCCAGTCTAGAGAGAAAAAGTGACTTAAAGAGCATCATCATTGATCATCTCTCGTTTTAAAGGTTCTGGTTATCTAGGCTCTTATTCGGTAGTCTCGAGGTGGTACCTATGAGTATTTGTTTTTTTCTTTTCCTCAAAACCGTTTATATTTTTTGAGATCAACTTATCCGATTGGCTTAAAATTACCGATTCTGGTTTACTGTAATGGGGAAAAGGTTCATGCAACTATTGACATCTGTGAAGAACAAAAATACACAATACCGCCCACCAGTCAGTGTTATATAATATAGTCCATTCCTGAAATTTCGTTACCTTGCGATAACTTAAGAAAGCCATTTCTGTTCGGCTTCAAATGTTAATTTGGGGAACAGCTTTTCACTGTGGCAGCCTCTGAGTTTACTTTGCTAACTACTACTCTAGGCGTTCTATTTGTTAGGTAATTATAAATCTATCTGCACACTTCTTCATCTATTTGCATACATTTTGTTCTCCATTATACCGTGACTGCACTTGTGAAAGTTTTGTGAAAAGTCAGTGTATACCGCATGTATACTTTGTCTTCCAAGTATGCCCAAGACCTTGCCTTAATGGTCCAGTAGTTGCAAGAGGCAGGAGCGACCTGTGAGGCAGGAGGAGGAGAAGACGAGAAAGAAGAGGAAACGGATAATGAGGTGAAGCGGGAAGGTAAGTAAGACGAGTAGGCGGTGGAGGAGAAAGAGAATGAGGGGGAGAAGAGCAAGGAAGTGGAGGCGGCCGGCAGGAAGAAGGACCTCGTCACCCCAATGCTAATGTTATGAGTGTTCACCCAGGGAGGAGTTCAGAGAGCAGCGCTAGAGAAACACTGAGTGCTTGCAAGTGCAGCAGTAACAACAGCAAAAACAGCAACAATAGCAATTGATCGGTGCTGATAAATAAAGTAACAATAGCAAAAACACAACGAGCAGACGAAGATCCAGCAATTAAAAATTTCGTCGTCCTTGTTATCATCGTATTCCCCCACAATCATCATACTGGTATCATTATACTCACCATTATATCATCATCGCTGTCATCACCATCGTTATCATCCTAATCATTATCAAACAAAATCAGCTATATTACGAGAAGAAAAGATAAGAAAGGAGATAGAAACGAGAAACAGGAAAGGGAATCAGCAAAGAATGAGAGAGAGAAAATCGTGTCACAACAGAAATCTTTGTGTCTCTTGATGCAACAACAAACATCCACTTGTACCTGGCGACAGTCCCTTTCTCTAGTGTAAACACTGACTCTTTCACTCCCTTCATTTCCTTCCCCTCTCTTTCCCTCAACTCCCTTCCCCTTTCCTTCCCTCCACTCTTTCCTCTTTCCCCTGGCCTCCTACTGCTACCTCCTGGGCCCCCTGCTGCCACCTCCTTGCTCCCTGCTGCCACCCCTTGGCTCTCTCCTGCCACCCCCCTTCCTGCCCTTCACTTCCTCCCCCTGACCCTCACTTCCACCCACTCTACCTTGAAGTGCTTCCAGGAATCCCTGCCCCTGCGGCACTGCCTCTATCCTCGTTGTTGACATTCTGAGCAGCTAGACTGTGATTCTTCGTCCTCGCAGCGCCACGCAAACACCACAGCCGAGTTGATCAGCATCGATTTGCTCCGTCTTATATATATATATATATATATATATATATATATATATATATATATATATATATTCTAGGTAGTAGGTTGGTAGACAACAACCGCCCAGGGAGGTACTACCGTCCTGCCAAGTGAGTGTAAAACGAAAGCCTGTAATTGTTTTACATGATGGTAGGATTACTGGTGTCTTTTTTTCTGTCTCATAAACATGCAAGATTTCAGGTATGTCTTGTTACTTCTACTTACACTTAGGTCACACTACACATTCATGTACAAGCATATATATATATATACACACCCTCTGGGTTTTCTTCTATTTTCTTACTAGTTCTTATTTCCTCTTCTCCATGGGGAAGTGGAACAGAATTCTTCCTCCGTAAGCCATGTGTGTCGTAAGAGGCGACTAAAATGCCGGGAGCAAGGGGCTAGTAACCCCTTCTCCTGTATATATTACTAAATGTAAAAGGAGAAACTTTCGTTTTTCCTTTTGGGCCACCCTGCCTCGGTGGGAAACGGCCGACGTGTTGAAAGAAAATATATATATATATATATATATATATATATATATATATATATATATATATATATATATATATATATATATATATATATATATATATATATATATGAATGATAGCTTTAGGCCTTTCGTTTTGTAATCAGCACATCATCAGGAGTTTGCAATGTTGCAGAAATGAGTAGGAAGTCCATACAGATTAGTTCAGGGAAGGTTTTAACTCGAATGAATGAGTAAACAGTAAAAAAAAAAATGAACAAGAGATCGAACCGAGGCCCTGCAAGTAGTAGGCCCTACGTTGCACCATTCCGCCACGGTGGTTTACTCTAAGAGGATTTTATAAGTGGCACTCCTGCGACATGTATTACCAGCCGCCGCCACGGCCTGTGATACTACTGTCTCCTTCACAACTACCATAACTTTCTTGAGGCATCTACTTATTTACCCTTCAAAGCCATATAGTCAGTGAATCCAGCAAAAGTCAACTAAAGCCTGTCTATGAATAAACACAAAAAAATGGATCGGAAAAAGAACTGTTCTTTGAAAGATTTGCATATCTTGGTCACAAATGGCGAAATTATTAACAAGAAAATGTTGTCTTATATATTTTGTTAGTAGGTTTCCATCCTTACAGGTCAGTTTTAAATAATATTAATAATAATAATAATAGTTATATAGACTGCTTTAGTCTGGTCATACTAAGCAATGTCCCGAGGGAGCACTTAAAAAAGTCCATGATTTACCCGTAAGTGGACATTCCTCTTATAGGAAAACTTTGTTGAAGATTAAAGACATTTTTTCAGCAGGCAGGACTGTTGATTTGCAAAAAGGCACTTATGTACACAGGAGATATATTATTAACGGAAACTTTTCTCCACGAGAGGCTTCTTCACTCCTAGGACTGAAGAAGCCGAAGCAGCCACTCATATTTTTTTTCGTATGTTGTTGATATCACCATATTTACTGCTATGACTGTTGGTATTATGACCGTAGGTCCTGCGAAGTCTGTCAACTCTTTACCTGGTTGGAGGGTGTACGTAGATGTCTGTATTCACCATTCACTTTGAAAGAGCAGCAGTGGACGTTGTTGGCCCCTCTTAATTTGTGCTCTTCTGGAGGACATTAGTACATGTTAATGTAGTTTACATTGCCTCAAGTTTTCCAGAAGTCCCTTTAAAGACAATCTCATCCATGGAAGTGGCTGACGACTGGTTATCCATTTTTAGATGATAGATATTCCAAGAAAAACACTCTTGACAAAGTACAGCAACTTTTAGATGTTAAACCTCTATTTACTACTATTTACAGCGAAAGGATTGATCACGAACATGAACTGCAACAGTGGGAGGGTTGTTGGAGTCCACGATGGTAGATATGATCGAGAACATAAGAAAGAAGGAACACTGCAGCAGGCCTACTGGCCCATGCGAGGCAAGTCCAAGTCTCCCACCGGCTTAAGCCAATGCCCCGACCCAGCCTGGTCAGGTTACATTCACTTAAGGAAGGAGCACGGCATCTGACCTAGTAGCACAAGCTAGTCAGGACCAATTCACACCCACCCGCACCCACTCATATATTTATCTAGCCTATTTTTAAAACTACACGTTTTAGCCTCTATAACTGTACTCGGGAGTTTGTTCCACTCATAGACAACTCTGAATTTATCCAACTTAAAGCCATTGCTGCGAATCCTGTCAATACTAGATATTTTTAGCGCGCTATTTACATCCCCTTTATTTATTCCTGTTTTCCATTTATACACCTCAATCATATCCCCCCTAATTCTACACCTTTCTAGAGAGTGCAGATTCGGGGCCCTCAGTCTATCCTCATAGGGAAGATTTCTGATACATGGGACATTAGTCATTTATATCCATTCTGTAATACGGTGACCAAAACTGTGCAGCATAATCTAGATGAGGCCTAACCAAGGATATATAGAGTTGAAGAACAACCTGAGGACTCCTATTATTTATGCTTCTTGATATGAAGCCAAGGATTATGTTCGCTTTATTGCGAACACTTATGCACTGCTGTCTTGGTTTTAGATTACTGCTAACCATCTTGAGGAGTATAATTCGATTGATGGGTCTCATCGTGGATTCACAGGAAACCAATCAAGCTTAGCAAGTTTGACTTTCTTTAGTAAGGCATTTGAGGCAGAGGACTATGATAAAGAGTACAAAGTTTGAGTGAAGTTGAGGAGGGTGGCAGCACATGGTATTCTATGGTGGATCGAGGCATAGATGTCAAATAGGCACCTAAGATCATTATATACCGTATTTTCTGGCATATAAGGCTACGCTTCAGCAGTTGTTTACTAACGTTACGTTACAACTGCTTCGAAACATCTTATATGTCCCATATGATCGTGCGCCTTATATGCCAGAAAATAGGGTAAAGGTTTTGTTATATAAGTGAGAAGGGTTGGATTTGAGTTGGACCTGTCTAGTATCACTCATTTAGATTATTGAAGCGAAATTCTTGGCTAGTATGGACTAGTAAACCTGCTGCAGTGTTACTCCGTTTTTATGCTGGTAAAGTCCGTGATCTGCAACGATATTATTCCAGACCATGGAGCTGAACTCTTCTCCAGGCTGAGGGACTGACCACCTCAAATACTCTTTCTCCAAGGTTGATGGACTGATTACATCATCTTTATTTAATTTCTACTGCTCCCTTTGTATTTGACTGAAGAAGCCTGCTGTGTAGGTGAAACGTTTCATCAGTAAAAATACCCAACTGTTGCATATGCGTCTTAACCATGGCGTTGATACTTTGCCCTGTGTATTGTTTGCCATGTACGAAGTCCCAAGTGAATCTCTTGGGTATTCCCCTTTTGAATAATTGTGTAGTAATACTGGTCAAGGAAACTGATAACTTAGAAATTATCTTAAGACATTAGAAATCTTACTGCAGTTACTAAAGAGGATGTAGAACCAGTGCCATCAATAGACGATTTTAGTTATTTTTCATAAAATATCACCCAAGATTATAATACCATATAAACCATACCACTGGTGGGGTTCGAACCCGCGGTCAGAGAGTCTCAAAACTCAAGACCGTCGCAATCGTGTCATTACGATTTCGTGAATCCCATATAGAGAGTGTATACATTTTTCAACTCAAGAGGTTAATGCTGTTGTGCACTACTATGCCGATTGGCATAGTTACAGTGTGTGTCACCTATGGTAGAGTAATGAGAAAAGTGCTAGTTGAAGTGTCAAATGTATCAGTATATTTTGACTGTGTTATGACTCGTGAAGTAAGCAAATGAAAGCACTCTCTTTGGTTTTACAGAATCTTCGTAGTTATGGTTTAACAGCTAAACCACAGAAATGTTTTCTGGGTTTCTGTCTAATTCAATATTTGGCTTTTATAATTTCGAAAAACTCTCTATCTCCTTTACCACATAATATCCAGGCATTGTCCAACTTAGTTTCCTCATACAAAGAGGCTTATGCGAAGTTTCTTAGGATAGCTAAATATTTATTCAAAGTTTGTTCACAACTTGGCTGAACTTGCATGTGTACACTCAGGCTATCTGAAAAAGCCAGTTACGAAACCTTTGTAATTTTCAGATGAGGCTTTGCTGAAGTTCAATCAGATTAAGAAACTTTTTTTCTAATCCTACAGTAATTAAATCCCCCGATCTTAATGGAGATTATTGTTTAAAAAGTGAGGCATCAAACACAAGCTTGGGGGCAGCACTTTGACATTCCGTTTCCTGTGTGTTTTGCTGGACAAAAGCTCTTACCTGTTAAACAACAAAATCTTAGAAATTACACATTTTTTTTCTCTAAATTAATGTTTTGACCATTTTTTTAACTGTAAATAGAATCTCCATAAAAATTCTATGAAAGATCTCAAAAATTTGACCCTCTGATTGTTGGGACAAACTCTGCAGAAATGACACTCTTAAGATTCTTGAATACAGAGAGTTAGTGCTGGACTATTATGAACCCTAAAGGATGATGCAGACCTCTGTAATTGTTACCCACGAGTGATTTAAGAGGCACATTTTCATTTTTCCACTATAATCTACCTTGTCCATAATTACTATCGCATTTGTTTTGTCTGTTTCGTAAGGTGAAGTCCAGGATCTTTCCTTAATTCTTGGTATAACTTTGAGGATAATTGTGTTGGACAATATGATAGTAATTATGGACAAGGTAGATTATAGTGGATAAATGAGCATATTATTAGAAGACGGGGGAACTTACGTGCCCCTTAAAAAGACACTTGAGAAATATTAGAAGATACTGTATAAGAAAATATTTAAGTCCTGAAACCTTGATCACTTGTGGCATACAAAGGTTAAAAATACCAGTATACAAGAATCCTCGAGATACGAGAACCCTCAATACGAGATTTCGCCGATAAGAGCATCTTTAGTACCCAACATCAACATACGAGCTTCTTAAAGATGTTTTTCTTTTCTATTTATTTATATTGTATTTGTATTGTATGTTATCTTCCAAATGATATGTTGTAACGAAAAATATTGAAATTTGGTTGGTAGGGGACAGTAATGTTAAATACGTTTCCGTGATACGAGTTTCTACGTTACAAGCCAGTGATGTTAGATACTACAGATGTAGTGAGGGGTACCAGTGATGTTAGATACTACAGATGTAGCGAGGGTACCAGTGATGTTAGATACTACAGATGTAGCGAGGGTACCAGTGATGTTAGATACTACAGATGTAGCGAGGGTACCAGTGATGTTAGATACTACAGATGTAGCGAGGGTACCAGTGATGTTAGA
>WNWK01002105.1:77500-192500 GCA_009830355.1 Cherax destructor
CATGTAATGTGTTGCTCCACTTTAAAAGGGATTTGAGTATTTTTAAATATATAGTGTTTAACTCCATTTCCGCTTATAACCTAGACTAAACAAACCAGGGTCCAGTTATTATTTAGTGTTTCCTCTGCCATGAGAAATACTGTCAGGGGGATGTTTATCGTAGAGCAGCTTAGGCACATCTTACTGGTCTATGCTCTGGTGTATGTACCAAACTACATTTTGATTAGTTACGTTTAGCTGGGGAAGGCGTTGCTTTGCTCAACACTAGTTACGTTTAGCTGGAGAAGGCGTTGCTTTGCTCAACACTAGGGTTAAAGTGTTGGAGAAAGTGTGGAGAGCCGACCTACCACTGAAGGTGGTAGGGAGAGAGGTAGGTGAGAGACAGTACAAGAGTCTGGTCTGGAAACCTGGGAGAGCGAAGGCACTGCAAGTCAATTTTCTCCGTTGATATTCTTCCTGTAGTAATTCTGCCCCATTCCATGGTTAACAAGATATTTTTCTTTATATAGCGTAGTACTTGAAGAAATGTATGTTTTCCTAATATTCCTCAAAACTTGATTCTCAGTTTCCCCTTTTAGTATTATTTTTTTTCTGTATTATTGTATATTATGTAGGAGGTAAGAGTGATTAATTAGCCAGATGTGGAGAGTGGGGAACCAGTGCTGTAATTAACCCATAGCCTGAGTAAAGGCCATTTCACCGGTTAATGACTTAATTATAATTAAGTCATCGATGAACTTAGAGGATACCCTACTATCAGTCTGACATTCACTCTACGCTGACCCTCGCGGGTTTTGATGGAGACGTTAACATCTAAAACTCCCGGTACATTGAGAGAGCCTTTGCCCGAAATCCTTCGTTCAGGACATTCCGTCAAGCACACCTCCTATACCTGCAAGACGACACAGAGTTTCTTGTAGGATAGTACCAGACATTAATATCCCAACACAGGCAATAAAGAATAAAATCGTATGTATCCATCCAGGTGTAAGCATTTCCCAGAGACTTGAAGACCATCTCGCTAACAAGGTCACTTTTAATAACTGTGCTATCTCACTAACAAGGTCACTTTTAATAACTATGTGCTATCTCACTAACAAGGTCACTTTTAATAACTATGTGATATCTCACTAACAAGGTCACTTTTAATAACTATGTGATATCTCACTAACAAGGTCACTTTTAATAACTATGTGCTATCTCACTAACAAGGTCACTTTTAATAACTATGTGATATCTCACTAACAAGGTCACTTTTAATAACTATGTGATATCTCACTAACAAGGTCACTTTTAATAACTATGTGATATCTCACTAACAAGGTCACTTTTAATAACTATGTGCTATCTCACTAACAAGGTCACTTTTAATAACTATGTGATATCTCACTAACAAGGTCACTTTTAATAACTATGTGATATCTCACTAACAAGGTCACTTTTAATAACTATGTGCTATCTCACTAACAAGGTCACTTTTAATAACTATGTGATATCTCACTAACAAGGTCACTTTTAATAACTATGTGATATCTCACTAACAAGGTCACTTTTAATAACTATGTGATATCTCACTAACAAGGTCACTTTTAATAACTATGTGATATCTCGCTAACAAGGTCACTTTTAATAACTATGTGATATCTCACTAGCAAGGTCACTTTTAATAACTATGTGATATCTCACTAACAAGGTCACTTTTAATAACTATGTGATATCTCGCTAACAAGGTCACTTTTAATAACTATGTGATATCTCACTAACAAGGTCACTTTTAATAACTATGTGATATCTCACTAACAAGGTCACTTTTAATAACTATGTGATATCTCACTAACAAGGTCACTTTTAATAACTATGTGATATCTCACTAACAAGGTCACTTTTAATAACTATGTGCTATCTCACTAACAAGGTCACTTTTAATAACTATGTGATATCTCACTAACAAGGTCACTTTTAATAACTATGTGCTATCTCACTAACAAGGTCACTTTTAATAACTATGTGATATCTCGCTAACAAGGTCACTTTTAATAACTATGTGATATCTCACTAACAAGGTCACTTTTAATAACTATGTGATATCTCACTAACAAGGTCACTTTTAATAACTATGTGATATCTCACTAACAAGGTCACTTTTAATAACTATGTGATATCTCGCTAACAAGGTCACTTTTAATAACTATGTGATATCTCACTAACAAGGTCACTTTTAATAAATATGTGATATCTCACTAACAAGGTCACTTTTAATAACTATGTGATATCTCGCTAACAAGGTCACTTTTAATAACTATGTGATATCTCACTAACAAATTCACTTTTAATAACTATGTGATATCTCGCTAACAAGGTCACTTTTAATAACTATGTGATATCTCACTAACAAGGTCACTTTTAATAACTATGTGCTATCTCACTAACAAGGTCACTTTTAATAACTATGTGCTATCTCACTAACAAGGTCACTTTTAATAACTATGTGATATCTCACTAACAAGGTCACTTTTAATAACTATGTGATATCTCGCTAACAAGGTCACTTTTAATAACTATGTGCTATCTCACTAACAAGGTCACTTTTAATAACTATGTGATATCTCGCTAACAAGGTCACTTTTAATAACTATGTGATATCTCGCTAACAAGGTCACTTTTAATAACTATGTGATATCTCACTAACAAGGTCACTTTTAATAACTATGTGATATCTCACTAACAAGGTCACTTTTAATAACTATGTGCTATCTCACTAACAAGGTCACTTTTAATAACTATGTGATATCTCGCTAACAAGGTCACTTTTAATAACTATATGATATCTCACTAACAAGGTCACTTTTAATAACTATGTGATATCTCACTAACAAGGTCACTTTTAATAACTATGTGATATCTCACTAACAAGGTCACTTTTAATAACTATGTGATATCTCGCTAACAAGGTCACTTTTAATAACTATGTGATATCTCGCTAACAAGGTCACTTTTAATAACTATGTGATATCTCGCTAACAAGGTCACTTTTAATAACTATGTGCTATCTCACTAACAAGGTCACTTTTAATAACTATGTGATATCTCGCTAACAAGGTCACTTTTAATAACTATGTGATATCTCACTAACAAGGTCACTTTTAATAACTATGTGATATCTCACTAACAAGGTCACTTTTAATAACTATGTGATATCTCACTAACAAGGTCACTTTTAATAACTATGTGATATCTCACTAACAAGGTCACTTTTAATAACTATGTGATATCTCGCTAACAAGGTCACTTTTAATAACTATGTGATAGCAACAGTGTGTATGTTATCCTTGCCATGAGCTTGATTAAATATCTCAATCTGACATATTGCACTGGTGAAAGTAACTTTCTACTTTTTTTTTAATCCTTGTAAATTTCTTATATTGGTTGTGAATTTATGCTCTTAGAAAAAATTGCTCAGATGAACCAGTTAGTCACAATTCATTTAAAAAAATTATTATTTAGGAATTTCAGTTTTGAGCCAAAAGGTTCTCAGTGTGCCTATTGACTTTGGTGATCCTTGTTACCTTGTTCTTACTGCTTCCTATCTCTCCTTTTTCTGCCTATCCTATCTTTCCTTTCTCTTCCTCTCCTTCCTTTTCTTACATTCATTATCCTTCCCATTCATTGCAAACGTCGTAAAAGCCAGGCTAGAAAACTGTACCAGTTCTATCTAGTTAGGAATGTACTCACCACGTATATACTCAGCACTTGTTCACCACTTTCTCCCTAATTGTGTACTCACCACGTATATACTCAGCACTTGTTCACCACTTTCTCGCTAATTGTGTACTCACCACGTATATACTCAGCACTTGTTCACCACTTTCTCGCTAATTGTGTACTCACCACGTATATACTCAGCACTTGTTCACCACTTTCTCGCTAATTATGTACTTACCAAGTATGTACTCTGCTATGTGCTTGCGTCTAGTGAGCTCAGCTCCGGGGCCCCTTCTGTGCCAGTTTACAACCTGTGTGATGATTGCCCTTATGTAAACTGCCGACGTACGACCAGGCAGTTTTTCTGCCGTGATAAGCAACTGATGCTCTGGTAAATTATGCGAAATCGTATTTTTTTTTTAATTTCGTCAGTTAAAAAATTGTGGAAGTTAAATGTAAAAAAAAAAATAATCTAAAAAAATAGCTTAAAAATTTAACCAGCTACAAAATTTAACATTGTTAAAATTACATGATCTTAAATTTTGGTCACTTTGTAAATTTATGAAGTTAAAATAATCATAAATATTAAAGTTTTATCAGTTTTGAAATTTAAATTTACTCTTTTTTAATTTCGTAAATTTAAAAATTAAAAATAAAAACCAGCAACAACGATAACAACAACAACACAACAACAACTACAACCATAAACAGCAGTACTTTCAAAGAATAAAAAATGTTGACATGAAATCTTACCGTTTGTACCCAGCGTCAGCACCTGTTACACACACACACACACACACACACACACACACACACACACACACACACACACACACACACATACACACACTAAAATACTTACAGATGTGAGCTTGTTGTGTGGTAATATAGAGTTTCAGTGCATTCATTCAACATAATGCATGTTAATGCAACAAACATTACCACTTCCTCCGCCTTAAACACTGTATATACCCACCCCTTTATGCACCTCTCTCCCCACCCCCTTTATGCACCTCTCTCCCCACCCCATTTATGCACCTCTCTCCCCACCCCATTTATGCACCTCTCTCCCACCCTTTATGCACCTCTCTCCCCACCCCTTTATGCACCTCTCTCCCCACCCCCTTTATGCACCTCTCTCCTTACCCCCTTTATGCACCTCTCTCCCCACCCTTTATGCACCTCTCTCCCCACCCCTTTATGCAGCTCTCCCACCCCGTCTCTCTCCTCCCTCTATGCACCTCTCTCCCCACCCCTTTATGCACCTGTCTCTCACCCTCTCTCCTCACCCCTTTATGCACCTCACTCTCACCCCTCTCTCCTCACCCCTTTATGCACTCTCTCTCACCCCTCTCTCCTCACCCCTCTATGCACCTCTTTCACCCCTCTCTCCTCACCCCTCTATGCACCTCTTTCACCCCTCTCCTCACCCCTCTATGCACCTCTCTCTCACCCCTCTCTCCTCACCCCTCTATGCGAATCTTTTACTCCTTCGAACGTAAAGAAAAGATATATTATAATTTTCACCAGAAAAATTCTAGAGGGACTGGTCTTGAATTTGCACACACAAATCACTCCCTTTGAAAATTAAATTCTTGGCAAACGTTGCAAAATACCCGCACTGAGAAGCAAGGTTACATTGAGTACACTGAGGTAATTCAGTAAGTGTGAAGGGACCAAGAATTTTCAATGCTCTTCCTTCATAAATAAGGATTACTAACAGACACACCTAGATGTTTTCAAGAGGGAACTTGGTAAGTTCTTCCTTCAAGTCAGTTCCTAATTAGGCGGGCTGTGGTGCATATGTTGGTCTGCGTGTTGCTGGCACCTACTGTCTGGTTGATCATGCCATCTGCCGGGAGGCGTTGATCCCCGAAACTCACTCCAGGTAACCTCCAGGTAACTCCTGCATGTACCCTTCTCCACCGCTTCTGTATGTACTCCTCCTCCCCTCTGTGTACCCCTTCCCCCTCCTCGGAATATGTCCCTATTCGCCACCTCCATATATGCTCCCTCCCCCACCCTTAAATATACCCCCTACCATCCCATTCCCTCCCCTCCTCTCAACTTAGTCACCAGTCATGGATACCATAATTGCTGCCACAACAATCACGACAACTTTTTTGTAGTCATCACTAGTACCACCCCAACCTTGTGTGTGTCTCTCTCTCTCTCTCTCTCTCTCTCTCTCTCTCTCTCTCTCTCGCTCTCGCTCTCGCTCTCTCTCTCCATAAATTTTATTTTGCGTGTGTGTATGGGACCCTTTGAAGGTGTCGTAGCTGATGAACCTTTAATGAAATACTTGACAGTATCTTGTGTGATGGAATACGACAGGATAACATAGCAGATATTTTTTCCTAAGATGTAACCATCACAAGGAATAGTGTACCATCGCACTACATGTGTTCCCACAATGTAACTATCATATAGAATGGTGTAGCAACACACTGCTGGTATTCCTACAATATAACTATCATACAGAATAGTGTAGCAACACTGCTAGTGTGCCCTCAATGATGGTGTTATCTTCGCTCACCCCCTGCCCAACTCGGCCCACCGCCTGCCCAACTCGGCCCACTCCCTGCCCACCTCCGCCCACCCCTGCCCAACTCGGCCCACCCCCTGCCCACCTCCGCCCACCCCCTGCCACTCTCTCCACTCCCTGTTATCTTCTCTTATCCCCTCTACTCTTCCTTGCCACTTCTTCTCTGTAATTGTATTTTCACACTGATGATGTACACTCCCTACTTGTATTAACACCCTTTCCTCACCCTCTCACGTTTAACGTCCTCACTCTCACCCTCACGCCCTTAACCCCTTTCCCCTTGACACCCTTAGCTCTCTTAGTCTCTCCTTCGCACCATTAACACCCTTGCCATCTCCCTGACACCCTTAACCTCTCCCTAATGCTCTTAACACCCTTAACACTTTCACCCTAACACCCTTAATGCAAGGTAAAATAACGAAAGGTAACACTACAAGATAGCAGAACAAAGTAACAGTTGTATACAATTAGAGTTGTAATATGCAACAGCTGTACCAAGTAACAGTCACACGATGTACCAGCACATAATACGAAGCAGAAAGTATCAGTAACACAAAGTACCAGTAGCAGAAAGTATCAGTAACACAAAGTACCAGAAGCAGAAAGTAGCAGTAACACAGAGTAGCAATAACACAAAGCAGCAGTAACAGAGTACCAGTAACACAAAGTAGCAGTAACAGAGTACCAGTAACACAAAGTAGCAGTAACAGAGTACCAGTAACACAAAGTAGCAGTAACAGAGTACCAGTAACACAAAGTAGCAGTAACAGAGTACCAGTAACACAAAGTAGCAATAACAGAGTACCAGTAACACAAAGTAGCAGTAACAGAGTACCAGTAACACAAAGTGGGCTTATGTGCCTAGTGTCACCCACCCACTTACTAGCCACACACACAAGACTTCAACCTGACAGATGAAGCAGGTCTGCGACCCGGAGGCTTCTGCTGTTGCTACTGTTGCTACTTTTTCTTCTTGTGCTGTAAGCAACACTCTTGATGGAGTGCATATACAATTATAACACTGGTGTGTTATGATAGTGACACTGGTGTTATGATGGTGACACTTGTGTTATGATGGTGACACTTGTGTTATGATGGTGACACTGGTGTGTTATGATAGTGACACTGGTGTGTTATGATGGTGACACTTGTGTTATGATGGTGACATTGGTGTGTTATGATAGTGACATTGGTGTGTTATGATGGTGACACTTGTGTTATGATGGTGACATTGGTGTGTTATGATGGTGACATTGGTGTGTTATGATGGTGACACATGTGTTATGATGGTGACACATGTGTTATGATGGTGACACTGTTGTGTTATGATGGTGACATTGGTGTGTTATGATGGTGACACATGTGTTATGATGGTGACACTGTTGTGTTATGATGGTGACACTGGTGTGTTATGATGGTGACACTGGTGTGTTATGATGGTGACACTTGTGTGTTATGATGGTGACACTGTTGTGTTATGATGGTGACATTGGTGTGTTATGATGGTGACACTGGTGTGTTATGATGGTGACACTGGTGTGTTATGATGGTGACACTGTTGTGTTATGATGGTGACACAGGTGTGTTATGATGGTGACACTGGTGTGTTATGATTGTGACACAGGTGTGTTATGATGGTGACACAGGTGTGTTATGATGGTGACATTGGTGTTATGATGGTGACACTTGTGTTATGATGGTGACACTGGTGTGTTATGATGGTGACATTGGTGTGTTATGATGGTGACACTTGTGTTATGATGGTGACACTGGTGTGTTATGATGGTGACACTGGTGTTATGATGGTGACACTGGTGTTATGATGGTGACACTGTTGTGTTATGATGGTGACACAGGTGTGTTATGATGGTGACACGTGTTATGATGGTGACACATGTGTTATGATGGTGACACATGTGTTATGATGGTGACACAGGTGTGTTATGATGGTGACATGTGTTATGATGGTGACACTCGTGTGTTATGATGGTGACACTGGTGTGTTATGATGGTGACACTGGTGTATTATAATGGTGACACTTGTGTTATGATGGTGACACTGTTGTGTTATGATGGTGACACTGTTGTGTTATGATGGTGACACTGTTGTGTTATGATGGTGACACTGGTGTATTATGGTGCCACTGGTGTATTATGATGGTGACACTCCTGACACTGGAGTTGGATGCTGGTGGCATTGTTACCACTGATTGATAATGTGCATTTTTCTCCAATAGAAAGATTCTGTTTTAGAGACATTGAAAGGAGTGGATAGGTAATTTTGAGGTGTTTAGTCCCTTAGCTTTGAATGAAGGTATTCAGTCCCTTTGCCTTGATACTAAAGGTGTTCAATTCCTTAGCTTTGATACTAAAGGTGTTCAGTTCAGTTACTTAGTCTTGATAAAATGCTAAGCGACATGACCTACTCCCACTAACTGGCCCCCACCCACCTGTGACGACGTCGTCAGTTGCTGCACCTCTACTCTGGCTCCAGTATATACTCCGTCCTCATGTATCTGCTTTAGTTCTATCAAGACTAAGAACTGAACCCCAATTAAGGCTGACGGACTGAACCCCAGTTAAGGCTGAGCGACTGAACACCTAGTATCAAGGCTGAGGGTCTGAACACCTAGTATCAAGGCTGAGGGTCTGAACACCTAGTATCAAGGCTGAGGGTCTGAACACCTAGTGTCAAGGCTGAGGGTCTGAACACCTAGTATCAAGGCTGAGGGTCTGAACACCTAGTATCAAGGCTATGGAACTGAAGGCCCTCTATCAAGGCTATGGGACTGAACAACTTTTATTAAGGCTATGGGACTGAACACCTATCAGGACTAAGGGACTGAACACCTTTATCGAGGCTAAGGGACTGAACACCTGGCACCAACAGGCGAGTCAGTCAGGGCTGATCTAGGACTGGGCCCGGTGGGGAAGGGATACCCTGAAATCGAGTTTTGGTGTATGTTGTGTAGGTTGTGTGCGCCTCGGGAGATATGTTCAGTGTAATGTTTTCAGCAAGGCAGTTTTCCTTGTTTGACTCGAGTGGATTTTTTCCTTGAATATGACTTATGTGATTACCTATTGATTACCCACTTGTAGCTACTGTGTGTGTGTGTGTGTGTGTGTGTGTGTGTGTGTGTGTGTACTCACCTAATTGTACTCACCTAATTGTGGTTGCAGGGGTCGAGACTCAGCTCCTGGCCCCGCCTCTTCGCTGTCTGCTACTGGGTCTCTGCTCTCCCTGCTCCATGAGCTTTATCATACCTTGTCTTAAAACTATGTATGGTTCCTGCCTCCACTATATATTTCTCTAGTCCATTCCACTTCCTGACTACTCTGTGGCTGAAGAAATGTTTCCTGACATCCCTTTGACTCATCTGAGTCTTCAGCGTCCAGTTGTGTCCCCTTGTTTCTGTGTTCCCTCTCTGAAACAACCTGTCACTATCTACCTTGTCAATTCCCCGCAGTATTTTGTATGTCGTTATCATGTCTCTTCTGACCCTTCTTTCCTCCAGTGTTGTTAGTCCTATTTTCCTCAACCTTTCTTCATAAGACAGACCCCTGAGTTGTGGAACTAACCTTGTCGCAAACCTTTGCACTTTCTCTAGTTTCCTTACGTGCTTTACCAGGTGTGGGTTCCAGACTGGTGCTGCATATTCTAGTATGGGCCTGACGTACACGGTATACAGTGTCTTGAATGATTCCTTGTTAAGGTAACGGAACGCTAATCTAAGGTTTGCCAGACGCCCATATGCTGCCGCAGTTATCTGGTTGATGTGTGCCTCCGGAGACGTGCTAGGCGTTATACTCACTCCAAGGTCTTTCTCCTTTGCCGAGGTTTGTAGCCTTTGTCCGCCTAGCTTGTACTCTGTCAGCGGTCTTCTTTGCCCTTCTCCGATCCTCATGACTTTGCATTTGGAGGGATTGAATTCGAGAAGCCAACTGCTAGACCAGATGTCAAGCTTGTCCAGGTCTGTTTGCAGCCATGCCTGGTCCTCTTCCGATGTGATTCTCCTCATTATTTTCACATCATCCGCGAATAGAGACACTTCTGAGTCTATCCCGTCCGTCATGTCATTTACATATACCAGGAATAACACTGGTCCTAGGACTGACCCCTGCGGTACACCACTCGTCACAGGCGCCCACTGTGATACCTCACCACGCACCATGACCCGTTGTTGCCTCCCTTTGAGGTATTCCCTGATCCATTCCAGTGCCCTTCCTGTTATACCTGCTTGTTCTTCCAACTTCTTTACTAATCTCATGTGAGGAACTGTGTCGAAGGCCTTCCTGCAGTCCAGGAAAATGCAATCAACCCACCCTTCTCTCTCCTGCCTTACCTCTGTTACTTTATCATAGAACTCTAGGAGGTTTGTTACGCAGGATTTGCCTTCCCGGAATCCATGCTGTCTGGTGTTTATTATCCTGTTCCGCTCAAGGTGTTCCACCATTCTTTTCCTGATGATTTTCTCCAGGACTTTGCACACTATACATGTAAGTGACACCGGTCTATAGTTTAGTGCCTCTTTTCTGTCTCCTTTTTTAAAAATGGGGACTACGTTGGCCTTCTTCCATACCTCAGGTAGCTGCCCAGTTTCAAGGGATGTGTTGAATATTGTGGTAAGTGGCACACTCAGTACCTCAGCTCCTTCCCGAAGAACCCACGGGAGATATTGTCCGGACCCATCGCCTTTGAGGTATCGAGGTCACTGAGTAACTGCTTCACTTCCTCCTCAGATGTGTGTATGCCCTCTAGCACTTGGTACATCCCTTGTTGGTGACGAGTCATGTCCTGTCTACCCAGCTGCCTTCCTTCCTCCATTGTGAATACTTCCTTAAACCTCAAGTTGAGCTCCTCACATACCTCTTGATCATTACTTGTGAGTTCCCATCTTCTCTCCTCAGCCTTATCACTTGGTCCTTGACTGTTGTCTTCCTTCTGATGTGACTGAACATCAGTTTCGGTCGGACTTAACTTTCGATGCTATGTCGTTTTCGTACTGTTTCTGGGCCTCCCTCCGTACTTGTGCATACTGTTTCTAGCTCTTCTACTAATCTCTTTGTTTACTTGGGTTCTTTGCCTTCTGTACCGTTTCCATTCTCTGATACTCTGATTCTTTGCCTCCCTGCACCTTTGGGTAAACCAGGGCTCTTTCTGGCCTTCCCATTTAAACATTTGCCTCTGAGTATAAACCGTTCCTCTGCCTCCTTGCACTTTGCCCCTACGTATTCCATCATTTCATTTATTGTCAGTCCTTCCATTTCCCTTTCCCACTGGATGTCCTGCAGGAAATTCCTCAGGCCCGTGTAGTTTCCTCTTTTAAAGTCTGGTTTGTCTCTATCGGTACTGTTTCCCCTCTCCACCTGTAGCTCTACAATGTACTCAAAGCTAAGCACCATATGGTCACTGGCTCCCAGGGGGCTCTCGTGCGTTATGTCTTCAATATCTGAGCTGTTCAGGGTGAATACAAGGTCCAGTCTTGCTGGTTCATCTTCTCCCCTCTCTCTGGTCGTGTCCCTGACATGTTGGTGCATCAGGTTTTCCAGTACCACGTCCATCATCTTGGCTCTCCAAGTTTCTGGACCCCCACGTGGTTCATGGTTCTCCCAGTCGATCTCCCTGTGGTTGAAATCTCCCATGACCAGTAGCTTCGCTCTGCTCATGTGTGCTTTTCTTGCCACCTTCGCCAGGGTGTCCACCATCGCTCTGTTCTGTGTGTGTGTGTGTGTGTGTGTGTGTGAACGTGTGTACTCACCTAATTGTGGTTGCAGGGGTCAATTCATAGCTGGAAATTAGTTCCTTTGTCTGACTTTTCTGGGTTATCCTAGGTTCTTTACACATATGCTGCTATGTATGATAATCTATGTAACTGTATTTGTATATACCTGGATGAACTTGCTGTGTGTGTGTGTGTGTGTGTGTGTGTGTGTGTGTGTGTGTGTGTAAGGTTGAGGTAACCTTGGCAGTCCTCCTGAATACCACATAGCTCTCTCTCCCCTGGTACTTATGCTCACTCAGAGTGCCCTGTTAATGTTCTCGCTCCATCGCCCACCTTATGCAGGAGTTAGAGGCTGCTTGTTGCTGTATGTGTGGGCGAGGTGGGAGGAGGGGAAAGGGAGAGAACTGTGACCTGGGAGGGGGGAAGAAAAGAGCTGCAGGTGAGGGGAAAGGGTTAAAGAGGAGAGCTGTGGGAGTTTTGTTAATATTTGAAGTCTGCTTTTGATTCTTAGTCTCCTAGGATGGTCCTCTCTTCGCTAACTTCTTGACTTATGAAGACTCGTGGTTCAGTGGTAGTGTTCTGCTCGCAACTGAAAGTCCCGGTTTCAGTACCAGGGCGTATGTTCAAGTCTAGTTACCGTACACCTGTTGTCCCTGTTCACCCAGCAGTAAATAGGTGTCTGGGTGTTAGTCGGCTGTTGTGGATCGTTTCCTAAACAACACAAGGATTCCGAACAAGAAAAAAGTTATCCAAATAGTTTATCATGCATAAATTATCCAGGCTAATTAACTTAAGAAAATAAGAAAGAAGGAACACTGTAGCAGGCCTACTAGCCCATGTGAGGCAAGTCCAAGTCACCTACCAGCTTATGCCACTGACCCAACCTAGTCAGGTCCAGGTCACATTAACTTCCTAGGGTTAATAATCTTTAGTCTCTTCCTTAGTGTGTACTTACCCTGTAAGTCGCATCTTTTACCTTCGTGTACTTGATCAGGAGGTACGTTATAACTATATCTCCTCTAATTGTTCTCTCCAGTGATGTTTTCATTTTTCTCTCTTGTTTTTTGTCAGCCCAGAGATTAATTTAGTGTGAAACCTCCGTATTAATTTTGTGACTTCGTCACTTATTTGGGTAGGTAAAACTTTCCATATTATCTGAAGGATTTCTTGTCTACGTTCATGAATCCAGTTCGTACATATACGATACTAATTTATATTAAACGTAGGAGTGTATATGCCCCTGATGTTATCTAGTGTGTATGTCTCTGATGATAATTATATGGTGTATATGTCTCTGATGTTATCTAGTGTGTATGCCCCTAATGTTATCTTGTGTATATGTCGTTGATGTTATATGGTGTATTTAGCTACTCGTGTCTGCGGGGTTGAACTCTAGCTCTGAGGCTTCACCTTTTATTCTTCCATTAACTGGAGTGGCTTACTCTAGTTTTTTCAGATGTTATGCCTATTTTTGTAATAAATATATTAATTTGGCCTCCACTACATTCCTAATGTATTCCATTTGCCCAGTACCACCTTCCCCCTCCCTCCCAGTACCACCTTCCCCCTCCCTCCCAGTACCACCTTCCCCCTCCCTCCCAGTACCACCTTCCCCCTCCCTCCCAGTACCACCTTCCCCTCCCTCCCAGTCACCTCCCTCCTCCCAGTACCACCTTCCCTCCTCCAGTACCACCTTCCCCTCCCTCCCAGTACCACCTTCCCCCTCCCTCCCAGTACCACCTTCCCCCTCCCTCCCAGTACCACCTTCCCCCTCCCTCCCAGTACCACCTTCCCCCTCCCTCTCACTGAAGGAAGCCTTTCTGTCACTTTGCCTCATTTGAATTTATGGTTTACAATTGTATCCCTTCGTTTTCAGTACATGTCTGCTTGTGGCACTGTATATCTCACATGCTGTGATTATGTCTCCTCTGGTTCTTACATATTCCAGACTTTTTCAGCACTGGAACCAGCTTCGTAGCAAACCTGTGAGCTTTCTTTGCTCAGTTTGCTGGAGGCTGTTTATATGTCGCCGATATTATGTTATTGCTGTATGTCTTAAGCGACAGCTTTGGTGTGATGTCTACCCCTGGGTCCTTTTATTTTTTCTGTTTCCTGACTTATTTACATCTAAGTTTTCTCCTATGTCTTCCTGGAGACAGAATATGACATTCATTTCAATGTTTTAATAATATAAATATTTATATTCGTATTCACCTGTATTCGACTGAAGAAGCCTGCTATGCTGGCGAAACGTTTCAGTAACAAAGATACCCAGGTTTTCCACATGTGTCTTATTCATCAACTTGTAGTTATTGTATACTATCAGTAATATGATATTTACCTTCCTGTGTCCTTCAGTATTTTATTCACTCAGCTGTTCCCTCTCATTTCCTGTTTTGCCTCGGTCAAGATAAATATGTCTGTTTTTGCCTTAACAGTGGTTTCCACCTCGTAATCCTGTCCTGTGTTATTTTTAACACGGGTGTGGTTGGGTATATTCTGTCCCTTGAGTACCTTCCTGTTTCCTGACAACCTGCCACTTGCTATGTTTCACCATCCTCTGTCATTTCAGTGATAGCCCTAATCTCTTGTCCCTACACCATCTCTCTCTTCTTGCCTTATCATCGGTCTTGTGAACACCATGGATCATCATCGACCTCCATCTTTCCTTTTATTTATTATCCCCGTCCATATTGTCTTGCCTTTTATTAATAGTTCCTTTGTTGTTCCATTTTATCATTTCCCTTACCTCCTGGCTTTCCCTTTAGTTCATTTTCTTTAGTTCCTCCTTTAGCTTCCTTAGGTTTTTCTTCTCACATTTTCTTCACCCGCAGGTGCCCGCGGATGAAGACAAACCATACCACGATTGCAGACAAACCATACCACGGGCGGGGTTAGAACCCGCTAAGCTGGCGGGAGATTCGTCTGTAAAAACTTGCATTTGTGGCCACAGTGGTGCCTATGCTAACCTTCCTATGGTGTATAAATATACCAGGTTGGTCGAATCTTGTTGTAGCCAGCTGGCCCAGTGGCTAGGGCGTTGGTTTGGAGTTTTATGACTTTCTGATCGCGGGTTCTAACCCCGCCCGTGGTATGTTTTTTTTTTTTCCTCCTGTTCTTTGCTTGCCTCCATTAAGCATTGTACCTTATCCTCCATCGCTTCTTGGAGAACATTTAATTTTCTTTCCCAGTCCTTTTCCATATTGCATCTAAACACAGCTGATACTCCTCCTCTTCCAGTCCACCCATTTTATGTTGATCTTGGGCAGGTCCATTTCTTTACTCTTTGAATTTTATCCATTACAATAACTTCATATGATTTTAGCTTATATTGATGTATGTGCCCTTATATGTGTGTACTCACCTATTTGTGGTTGTAGGGGTCGAGACATAGCTCCTGGCCCCGCCTCTTCACCGATCGCTACTAGGTCCTCTCTCCTTGCGCCATGAGCTTTATCATACCTCGTGTTAAAACTATGTATGGTTCCTGCCTCAAATACATCACTTGCCAGACTATTCCGCTTCCTGTGTGTGTGTGTGTACGAGTGCACGCGTGTGTGCACCTGTTTAGCGGGGTATCAGAGGCAAATATTTAAACATGTCACTATATTTTATTCAGTGTGAAATTATACAACCTTGCGTATATTTGTGTACGTGTTATATTTTCACGTCATCCCACCAGCATGAACTGTCAGTTATGGCTGTCACGTTCATGTCAGACCGTACATATTTATTTCTTAAGTGTAAGGTGACGTCGTGGTGGTGGTGATGGTGAGGTTGTGACGCTGGTAATGGTGAGTATTGTAATAGTGATGATATGGGTGTTGACGGTGGTTGTGTTGGAGTTGGGGGACGATGGTTGTACTAGTATTTTTGGTGGTGGGGGTGGTGATGATATTTGTGATGGTGACTGTGCTAGTAGTAACGGTGGTGATGATGGCTGTGATGGTGATAATGGTAATGATGGTACATACCATACTTGCGATATTACCCTGTCTCTCTTCTCCGTTACAGAGAGAATCTAAGTGCTCTGACATATTCCTAATGCTACAGTTGTTTTAATAATTCTATGCGGGCAGTGTACGACCTGTGTATTTTCCAGTTCGGCGCTCTCTCTCTCTCTCTCTCTCTCTCTCTCTCTCTCTCCTACACAATATACCATCAGTTCTGGTACTCATGAGTCTATTGTAACTAAAATTGCAAGTAGATGAGAAGGAACCTCAGATTGTTCTTAAACTTGGAAATATTCGATAAAACAATATTGCGCAGAATAATAGTCGAGTTGAGAGCACAAGGGATTTGAAAAGATCATTAACGCTGCTTCTCTTATTTTGAAAGTTCTAATAATCCACCGTGTCGTTTATCAGGCCTTTGCTGCATTTGCATTATTGTGTTTTCTAAATGACACATCGTCTGACATTATCTTTAATGTTTTACTTATTTCTTGTTTTATGATATGGTCTTGTTGTCTTATGAGTGTGTGTTAGTTACCATTTTGTCATAGGCACATGTCGATTAGACACTAGGCCTGTTTTCTGTGTGTGTGTGTGTGTGTGTGTGTGTGTGTGTGTGTGTGCGTGCATCTGCCGTGTTTAATAATACAACAGTGCTTGATATATTAGCGTGGCTGGGAGGGTAGTGGAGGGGTGGAGGGAGGTTAGTGGAGGGCGACACCTCATACTCTGGGTCCCGCCTCCACCGCCTCCTCTTATTAAACCATATTTCTTTATATACACGTTTCTTGCCCTTCCGCCCTCTCCTTCTCCAGACACACTGCCGGGTCTTAAGGTGAGGGAATGACCTCTCTCTCTCTCTCTCTCTCTCTCTCTCTCTCTCTCTCTCTCTCTCTCTCTCTCCCACACTTGTTAAGCATTATTTGACTTTGTCTCTCTGCTTCTGTTTCTCACCCATCTTTCTTACATCTTATTATTAATCTTATATCCCTCCATTTCTTCCCCCTACACATCCCTTTCTTTCCCATACCCCTCAATTTCTTCCCTTTCCACACCCTTTCTTTCCCTCACCCTCCCTTTCTTTCCTCTCCCCACCCTTTCTTTCCCTTACACCTCCCTTCTTTCCCTTGCCCCTCCTTTTTTTACCTACCCCTTCCTTTCTTTCCCTTGCCCCTCCCTTCTTTCCCTTGCCCCTCCCTTTCTTTTCCTTTACCCCTCCCTTCTTCCGTTTACCCCTCCCTTCCTTCCCTCTACCTTCTCATTTTTTACCTTCGGATGTGATATTTTCTTCACAGGAAGTTCATTTTAAAGTATGCTCTTGTGCTCCTCCATATGTTCCTCCAGTATTCTCTTCCATGGAGTCTTCCTAAATATGCTCCTCCAGTGCTCTACTTTATTTGCTTTTCCTCCGTATGCGCCTCCAATATGCTCCTGTAATATGCTTCTCTTTCATAATTTCCCCTCCTCCAGTATGCTCCTCCTCCAGTATATCGCTTCTCCTGTATGCTCTTCCCTCGGCATGCTGCTCCTCCACTTGTTAGGCTTCACCTTGGATCACCTCAGAAATACACTACAGGAGCATAGAGTGAAGCCTCGCCAGGGCCATTCTTGTCAATTGAGTGTCAATTTCACCTTATTACGGAACGATGGCGCCCCAGAAACTCTCTCTCTCTCTCTCTCTCTCTCTCTCTCTCTCTCTCTCTCTCTCTATCTATCTATCTCTCTTACACATAAGGGACCAGGATCTGAGACTCGACACCTGCAACCACGTACTATAGGTGAATACACAAACTGACAGGCCAAGTGTCAATCGACAAGCACTTTTGACAACTCGTACACGCTTGCTTCGCTCCCTCTCCCTTTCTCACTCTTGCCCTCTCTCACTCCCTCTGTCCCCCTCTATCTCCCTTCTGCACACTCTCACCCACCCTACATACCCTCAAACCCTATACACTCACACCCCTTGCACTCACACTCCCTCACACTCACACCACCTTACACTCACGCCACCTTACACTCACACCACCTTACACTCACACCCCCCTTACACTCCCTCACACTCACACCACCTTACACTCACACCCCCCTTACACTCACACCCCTACACTCCTCACACTCACACCACCTTACACTCACACCCCCTTAACTCCTCACACTCACACCACCTCACTCACACCTCCTTACACTCCTCACACTCACACCCCCTACTCCTCACACTCACACCCCTTACCTCCTCACACTCACCACCACACTCCTCACACTCCACACTCACTACCTCCACCCTACACCCTCACACTCACACCCCCTTACACTCCTCACACTCACACCCCTTACACTCACCTACACTCACACCCACCTTACACTACACCACCTTACACTACACCCCCTTACACTCCACCACTACACTACACCCCTTACACTCACACCCTTACACTCACCTCCCTCACACTCACACTCACCTTCACACTCACACCTCTTACACTCCTCACATCCACCCCTTACACTCACCCCCTCCCTCACTCACACCACCTCACTCCACCTCCTTACACTCCTCACCTCACACCCCTTACTCTCACACTCACACCCTTACACTCCCTCACACCCCTCCTCCCACTCCATACACTCACATCCTTTTAACACTCTCTACCTACACACCTCACTCTCTAACTCTCACCCTCTAACCTCCCTCACCCTCCTAACACACCCTCACACTTCCCTACACTCACATCCTCCCAAGCAATCATGAAAATTATTTTAAATACCGGAATTTGTAAATTCCGGTTGTGTACATTTTAAACCTTTGTATTATGAGAACAATAATGTGAGGATTGTGTTAATTCTGAGTGGCATTCTTAATTCTGAGTGGCATTCTTAATTCTGAGTGGCATTCTTAATTCTGAGTGGTATTCTTAGTTCTGAGTGGCATTCTTACTTCTGAGTGGCATTCTTAATTCTGAGTGGCATTCTTAATTCTGAGTGTCATTCTTAATTCTGAGTGGTATTCTTAATTCTGAGTGGTATTCTTAATTCTGAGTGGCATTCTTAATTCTGATTAGTATTTTGTTAATTCTCGTCAGTAGTCTTAACTGGCAGTGTTAATTCTGATTCGAATTTTGTTAATTCTCATTCTTTTAATTCTGATTGATGCTACCTGTTGTTGTTGATTCTGATTGGTGCAGATTGTTGTTAATTCTGATTGGTGCTAATTGTTTCTCATTGGTGCTAATTGTTGTTGTTTTTTCTGATGATTGGTGCTAATTGTTATTGTTAATTCTAATTGGTGCTAATTGTTAATTCTGATTGGCAATTCTGTTTGTTATTTGGTTAAACGTAAGACTAACATCAAGGCTGGCGCTGAGTCGCTGTTAATGTAAATATGGAAATTTCCGCTATGAATGTTATTTTAGCATATTTAGAACTGAGACACTTGGCTGTTTTTGTTGTATTGAGCACATAGAAGAGAGAGAGAGAGAGAGAGAGAGAGAGAGAGAGAGAGAGAGAGAGAGAGAGAGAGAGAGAGAGAGAGAGAATAAATTGAATTAGATCTCCCTTCTGATATGAGAAGGGATTTAGTTTTGAGAGGCATTAAAAAAAGGCGATTTGTTAGTGTGTTGTCAGTGTCGAAGTGTGTTGTTAGTGTTGAATTGGTTTCATTGTTGGCAGTGTTTAAACGCTGGAGTGTTTAGCAGCACACTGCTGGTGTTCCCACAATGCAACTATCATTCAGAATAGTGTAGCAACACTGTTGGTATTCCTACAATGTAACTATAATATAAATAGTGTTGCAGCACACTGCTGGTGTTCCCACAATGTAGCTATTATATAGAATAGTGTAGCAACACACAGCTGGTGTTCCCGCAATGTACCTATCATACAGAATAGTGTAGCAACACACAGCTGGTGTTCCCGCAATGTACCTATCATACAGAATAGTGTAGCAACACTGTTGGTGTTCCTACCATGTAGCTATTATATAGAATAGTGTAGCAATACACCGCTGGTGTTCCCACAATGTAACTATCATACAGAATAGTGTAGCAGCACACTGTTGGTGTTCCCACAATGTACCTATCATACAGAATAGTGTAGCAACACTCTGTTGGTGTTCTCACAATGTAACTATCATACAGAATAGTGTAGCAACACACTGCTGGTGTTCTCACAATGTAACTATCATATAGAATAGTGTAGCAACATACTGTTAGTGTTCCCACAATGTAAATATCACACATAATAGTGTAGTAGCACACTGCTGGTGTACTCAGATTTTTTTATATCTATATATAGCAATAAATATTCTGTATTTACTTACCTCTGTTTTCTTCAGGTCCAACGGTGTCCCGGGTGTATGTGACCAACCTGGTGGACCAGATCAACGTCAGTGTATACAACGACGCCCACGACGCCCTCTATCCTCCACGCCCACGCCCTCAGGTGAGTGCGAAGTACATGACACACTGTGGGTCGTGTTTGAGGAATGGTAGGTCGTGATGGATGGTAGGTCGTGATGGATGGTAAGTTGTTTGATGGATGATAGGTCGTGATGGATGGTAGGTTGTGTTTGATGGATGGTAGGTCGTATTTGATGGATGGTAGGTTGTGTGTGATGGATGGTAGGTCGTGTTTGATGGATGGTAGGTCGTATTTGATGGATGGTAGGTCGTATTTGATAGATGGTAGGTCGTATTTGATGGATGGTAGGTCGTATTTGATGGATGGTAGGTCGTATTTGATGGATGGTAGGTCGTATTTGATGGATGGTAGGTCGTGTTTGATGGATGGTAGGTCGTGTTTGATGGATGGTAGGTCGTATTTGATGGATGGTAGATTGTTTGATGGATGGTAGATCGTGTTTGATGGATGGTAGGTCGTATTTGATGGATGGTAGATGGTGTTTGATGGATGATATGTCGTGTTTGATGGATGGTAGGTCGTGTTGGATGGTAGGTTGTGCTTGATGGATGGTAGGTCGTGTTTGATGGATGGTAGGTCGTATTTGATGGATAATATGTCGTATTTGATGGATGGTAGTTCGAGTTTGATGGATGGTAGGTCGTGTTTGATGAATGGTAGGTCGTGTTGTGGGTCGTACTGAGTTGTTCAGTGTAATTTATTTATCGTCTTACGAAGTTCTAGGTGGTGGTAGGTCAGGTCGTCTTAGGTCAGTCAGCCTTGAATTTTCTTGTATATGAAAGTATTCTCAATTACTTAAGTAATGCAACACTTCCTTTACTTAAGTAACGCAATACCTCCGTTACTTCAGTAACGCACCACCACTGTTACTTCAGTAACGCGCCACCACTGTTACTTCAGTAACGCGCCACCACTGTTACTTCAGTAACGCGCCACCACTGTTACTTCAGTAACGCACCACCACTGTTACTTCAGTAACGCACCACCACTGTTACTTCAGTAACGCACCACCACTGTTACTTCAGTAATGCACCACTACTGTTACTTCAGTAACGCACCACCACTGTTCAGTAATACACCACCACTGTTACTTTAGTAACGCACCATCACTGTTACTTCAGTAACGCACCACCACTGTTACATCAGTAACGCACTACCACTGTTACTTCAGTAACGCACCACCACTGTTACTTCAGTAACGCACCACCACTGTTACTTCAGTAACGCACCACCACTGTTATGTCAGTAACGCACTACCACTGTTAAATAAGTAACGCACCACCACCACCACCGTTACTTCAGTAACGCACCACCACCACCGTTACTTCAGTAACGCACCTCCACCACCGTTACTTCAGTAACGCACTACCACTGTTACTTCAGTAACGCACCACCACCACCGTTACTTCAGTAACGCACCACCACCACCGTTACTTCAGTAACGCACCACCACCACTGTTATTCCGTCCAAAGTATTCTTGCAACAAGCCACACACTATGTCATCCATTATACAATATTTTATCATCCCACGCCATATCATGCCATATTCTAACATTCTGTAATATACCATATTTTATCATGCCGGTTTTTATCATTCTGTATTATATCATGCTGACTTTGTGCTTTTAGCCCCGGGAAAGAGTAGAGTGCGGCGGATGATCAATATGACACGCATGATAGGCAATATGACGCGTTGTATCCGCAGCATGATATAAGAGGCCATTATATTTTGGGTATGATGACCCTCGGAGAATGATGCGCCGCTTTACCCGAGTATAATAATAATGAGTATAATGAAGACCTCTTATGATGGGCATGTTAAATATATATTGAGGGCGAGGATCATCCCAGCATTATACTGGGGATATATGGTGACAACCTGGTGTGTACAGTGGTATGATGAGTATGTTTGTCTTGAATCTAATGATGTACCACGAGAATGATGAGACTAAGAGACTCCACATGTGATGATGATGATAATAATAATAGTAATAATAATAACAATAGTAATAATATTAATAGTAATATTAATAATGAAATAACAGTAGCAGTAGTAATAATAAAAAGATAATGAAATAATTATAATAATGAAATAATTATAATAATGAAATAATTATAATAATGAAATAATAATTATATTAATGAAATAATAATTATAATAATGAAATAATAATTATAATAATGAAATAATAATTATAATATATTCAAAATTCTAATTATAGAAATAGTTGCACTTCTGGTGTAAGTGTGAAGGTAAACATTGCTAGCGATCTCCAGAGACCAGCTTCTAACCAGGCTCTAAGTTTAGCTAAGTTAGGCTCTAAGTTACGTTTATTTCACTAAAGATTATCAAGTTTTTAATCGAGTAAATGTACAGTAGATGTTGAGTAAATGTACAGTAAATGTCGAGTAAATGTACAGTAGATGTCGAGTAAATGTACAGTAGATGTCGAGTAAATGTACAGTAGATGTCGAGTAAATGTACAGTAAATGTCGAGTAAATGTACAGTAGATGTCGAGTAAATGTACAGTAGATGTCGAGTAAATGTACAGTAGATGTCGAGTAAATGTACACTGACTGGTAATGAAGATCACAAGCTGAACTCCGTATTCCTCTCAGTGGATGTACGCTGAGTGGTGTATTCCTCTCAGTGGATGTACGCTGAGTGGTGTATTCCTCTCAGTGGATGTACGCTGAGTGGTGTATTCCTCTCAGTGGATGTACGCTGAGTGGTGTATTCCTCTCAGTGGATGTACGCTGAGCGGTGTATTCCTCTCAGTGGATGTACGCTGAGTGGTGTATTCCTCTCAGTGGATGTACGCTGAGTGGTGTATTCCTCTCAGTGGATGTACGCTGAGTGGTGTATTCCTCTCAGTGGATATACGCTGAGTGGTGTATTCCTCTCAGTGTATATACGCTGAGTGGTGTATTCCTCTCAGTGGATATACGCTGAGTGGTGTATTCCTCTCAGTGGATATACGCTGAGTGGTGTATTCCTCTCAGCGTATATATGCTAAGAATTTACTTTAATCCTTGTTTTAGGGATTAATGTATTCTTGTCTGGTGGTAAAAGGTTACACGCGGCCTTAATGACCTTCGTGTAGTCGAAAGACTTGAAACTCCATTAACCAATCAGCGTAACCAAACGAGTGCCGCCAAAAGAACCATGGAATATATATCTGCTCACTCTAATTATCAGTTGGTAGATGCGTCAGCTCACACGCGAAGGGAGCTAGGGGTTCGATCCCCGGCACGAGTGGAAACGTTGGACATGTTCCTCTTGCAATTGCTGCAACTATTCACCTAGCAGTAAGTAGGTACCAAAAATCGGTAGTTAGCAAACGCTTGAACACCCATCCTCCCCTCTTCCTCTCTCTGTCTTTATCTCTCCATGATCCTTTTCCACCTTCACAAATATTTGGTGAAGTGTGCGAGTGTTATTGTGGTGGTGGTGGTGTGTACGAGTGTTATTGTAGTGGTGGTGGTGTGTACGAGTGTTATTGTAGTGGTGGTGGTGTGTACGAGTGTTATTGTAGTGGTGGTGGTGTGTACGAGTGTTATTGTAGTGGTGGTGGTGTGTACGAGTGTTATTGTGGTGGTGGTGGTGTGTACGAGTGTTATTGTGGTGGTGGTGGTGTGTACGAGTGTTATTGTGGTGGTGGTGGTGTGTACGAGTGTTATTGTAGTGGTGGTGGTGTGTACGAGTGTTATTGTGGTGGTGGTGGTGTGTACGAGTGTTATTGTGTGGTGGTGGTGTGTACGAGTGTTATTGTAGTGGTGGTGGTGTGTACGAGTGTTATTGTGGTGGTGGTGGTGTGTACGAGTGTTATTGTGGTGGTGGTGGTGTGTACGAGTGTTATTGTGGTGGTGGTGGTGTGTACGAGTGTTATTGTGGTGGTGGTGGTGTGTACGAGTGTTATTGTGGTGGTGGTGGTGGTGTGTACGAGTGTTATTGTGGTGGTGGTGGTGTGTACGAGTGTTATTGTGGTGGTGGTGGTGGTGTACGAGTGTTATTGTGGTGGTGGTGGTGTGTACGAGTGTTATTGTGGTGGTGGTGTGTGTACGAGTGTTATTAGTGGTGGTGGTGGTGTGTACGAGTGTTATTGTGTGGTGGTGGTGGTGTGTACGAGTGTTATTGTGGTGGTGGTGGTGTGTACGAGTGTTATTGTGGTGGTGGTGGTGGTGTGTACGAGTGTTATTGTAGTGGTGGTAAGAGTGTTATTGTAGTGGTGGTAAGAGTGTTATTGTAGTGGTGGTAAGAGTGTTATTGTAGTGGTGGTGTGTACGAGTGTTTTTGTAGTGGTGGTGTGTATGAGTGTTATCTGTGGTGGTGGTGTGTATGAGTGTTTGTTGGCTAGGTGGTGGTGGTGTGGAGTGTTTGTGGTGGTGGTGGTGTGCGAGTGTGTGGTGGTGGTGGTGGTGTCGAGTGTTATGTGGTGGGTGGTGGTGTGCGAGTGTTAGTGTGGTGGTGGTGTGTGCGAGTGTTAGTGTGGTGGTGGTGGTGTGCGAGTGTTAGTGTGGTGGTGTTGGTGGTGTGCGAGTGTCAGTGTGGTGGTGTTGGTGGTGTGGAGTGTTAGTGTGGTGGTGGTGGTGTGCGAGTGTTAGGTGGTGGTGGTGGTGTGCGAGTGTTACTGTGGTGGTGGTGGTGGTGTGCGAGTGTCAGTGTGGTGGTGGTGGTGTCCGAGTGCTAGTGTGGTGGTGGTGTGCGAGTGTTAGTGTGGTGGTGGTGGTGGTGGTATGCGAGTGTCAGTGTGGTGGTGTTGGTGGTGTGCGAGTGTTAGTGTGGTGGTGGTGGTGCGAGTGTTAGTGTGGTGGTGGTGGTGGTATGCGAGTGTCAGTGTGGTGGTGTTGGTGGTGTGCGAGTGTTAGTGTGGTGGTGTTGGTGGTGTGCGAGTGTCAGTGTGGTGGTGGTATGCGAGTGTCAGTGGGGTGGTGGTGGTGTGCGAGTGTCAGTGTGGTGGTGTGTCAGTGTGGTGGTGGTGGTGTGCGAGTGTTAGCGTGGTGGGCGCTGCAGTGTCCTCTCATGATAAATGTGGCAGTCAGAGCTCACTCCTCAATCTTATATATTGGGTGTCGCAGCTTCTGAGAAATGAAGAGATTTTACAACAGTGTGGGAAGTGTGAGGTGTCGGGGAAAGGTAGTTCTGAAAGTGAGAGAGAGAGAGAGAGAGAGAGCAGAGAGAGAGAGAGAGAGAGAGAGATAGAGAGAGAGAGAGAGAGAGAGAGAGAGAGATGGTACAATTTTGAAGTCGTGAAAGTTGATAAAAGTATCAAGTTCCTCCCTTCCCTGAAAGGCTATACGTATGTGTATGTAGTCAGTCACCTTTATATAGTTGCAGTGGTCGAGTCTCGGCTCCTGTAGTTACCATTTGTCCAAGGCACATGTCGATTAGACACTAGGCCTGTTGTGTGTGTGTGTGTGTGTGTGTGTGTGTGTGTGTGTGTGTGTGTGTGTATGTGTGTGTGTGTGTGTGTATGTGTGTGTGTGTGTATGTGTGTGTGTACTCACCTAGTTGTACTCACCTAGTTGTGGTTGCAGGGGTCGATACATAGCTCCTGGCCCCGCCTCTTCACTGGCCGCTACTGGGTCACTCTCCCTGCGCCATGAGCTTTATCATACCCCTTCTTAAAGCTGTGTATGGAACCTGCCTCCACTACATCGCTTCCCAAGCTATTCCACTTCCCGACTACTCTGTGACTGAAGAAATACTTCCTAACATCCCTGTGATTCATCTGAGTCTTCAACTTCCAACTGTGTCCCCTTGTTGCTGTGTCCCATCTTTGGAACATTCTGTCTCTATCAACCTTGTCAATTCCTCTCAGTATCTTATATGTCGTTATCATGTCCCCCCTATCTCTCCTGTCCTCCAGTGTCGTCAGGTCGATTTCCCTTAACCTCTCCTCGTAGGACATACCCCTTATCTCCGGGACTAGTCTTGTTGCAAACCTTTGCACTTTCTCTAGTTTCTTTACGTGCTTGGATAAATGTGGGTTCCAAACTGATGCTGCATACTCCAGTATGGGCCTAACGTACACAGTGTACAGGGTCCTGAACGATTCTTTATTAAGATGTCGGAATGCTGTTCTTAGGTTTGCTAGGCGCCCGTATGCTGCAGCAGTTATTTGGTTGATGTGCGCCTCAGGAGATGTGCCTGGTGTTATACTCACCCCAAGATCTTTTTCCTTGATTGAAGTTTGTAGTCTCTGGCCCCCTAGACTGTACTCCGTCTGCGGTCTTCTTTGCCCTTCCCCAATCTTCATGACTTTGCACTTGGTTGGGTTGAACTCCAGGTGTGTGTGTGTGTGTGTGTGTGTGTGTGTGTGTGTGTGTGTGTGTGACTTTACTATGACATTTGAGACTTGAGGCAGTAGAGCTTTATAAACAATATGATGTCGTCTACCTGGATTTTAGTTTTTGATAAGTCTCACACAGGAGACTGTTGAAGATAGTGGCTGTACGTGGCATAAGAGGAAAAATTCTTTCATAGATTGAGGCATAGTTGACAAATAGGCAGCAGAGAGTCTGTATATGTGTGGTGAAACAAAAACATGAACCATTTGTAAATGGTATTCTTCTAGGATCAGTTGTGTGGTCCTTGTTCTTAATTTACTACGTTAATGACTTTGAGGGAATATAAAGCTATATTAGAAAACTCACTGACGGCACGTAGAAAGTACATGAGGGCTTAGCTAGCCACAAATCTGCACACTACCATAACATACTGCAGTATATAATGTAAAATAAAGCTAACAAAAGGCATGGGCTCCATGGGTACAATAAGAGAACATTATATCAACATCCGTGGTCCCAGCCTATTTGACATCTTATCAGACGATATAAAAAACACAGCCAGAACAAGTGTAGAAGTCTTCAAGAGGAAATTCGCAAAGTACCTCTACCAGGTGCTGGATCAACCAGATAGTGATGGATACGTGGCCCAGTAGACCGTCAGCAGTAACAGTCTGGTTGACCAGGTAAATACAAGCCAAGCCTGGCCCAGGATTGAGCAGCGAGAGTAGAAAAACTCTCGAGATCAGTGAAAGGTTTAAAGGTATACACAAAAATAGCTCGATAAATAAATTAAGACGAAGGTATCATTGACTCCATAATGATCCAGAGGCTAATGTTGGGGTCGGTAAAGTCGTAGATGAAGTTCATTGTGGCAGAAAAGTGAAAAAAATATTGCTAATCTTTGAGAATGTAAATAACCTCAACATTTATAAGTAAATAATGTACAACCTGATCATACAGGATGTGAAAAACTATTTTGCATCGTCTACATGATACCACATGAATTCCAGCCTTGGTTTCAACTGGTCAGAACCATAATGGTAGTGTTAGTGGTGAGTAGCGATTCATACACTGCACTTAGAGATGGCATTTTAAACTTCTAGCTACCTCACTTCTGGGGAGGATGACAAATCTATCTGGTAATTTTCAAACTTTGGTGTGTTGATTGGCAGACCCCGACGTCTGCCGTCACTCGTGGGAGAGGCAGAGAGTAGTTTAGAGAAAACCTGGTTGTTGGTCGTTGAAGCCACAACTTTCCAGATGCTTCACCACTCTTTGTTTATTTTCTCCATTACTTTACACGGTATGAATGTTAGTAACACTATTCTGTAGTTTGATGCTTCCTGTCTTTTTCCTTTCTTAAATATTGGGTAACAAAAAAAATGGCACAATACCGTGACTGGAACAATTTGTGTATTAAATATTGGGACTTTTGCAGTGGTCCAGACCTCTGCCAGTGATCCTCTACCAAGCTACTTGTAAGCTTTGGCTAGCGGTGCATACAGTGCTTCTGCTCCCACTATCAGGTATCCAACTTACTCATTAGGGTTCTTCACCTCTTCTGTTGTGTGTATTGTGTCCAGTAATCATTGGTATATTCTTTCTCTAATCTGGTAATGCTCCTATTTTGTCTTGAGAAAACCTCCATAAATCTTTTGTTGAGCTTTTCACGGACTTCCTGGTCGTTTATTGTGAGCTCTCCTCCTTCAGTTATATTATCTGGTCCTTTACTGTTGTCTTCCTTCTGATGTGACTGCATAACAACCTCTGTCCAGATTTGGCTTTCAATGCTATATCATTTCCCAAATAGTGCTCAGCCTTTGTACTCACCCGTGCATATTCGTTTCATGCTCTTCTGCTCTCTTCTATGTTTTGTGCTTTCTATATTTTCCTCTGCCCTTGCACTCTTAGCTTTTACTTTTCTGCATCTCTTGGTGAACAATGGGCGCTCTCTGTTCTGACTGTTACTTCTCTGCTCCTGGATATAAATTTCTCCTCTGCCTTCCGGGACTTTCAACCTGTATACGTCATCTCGTTCTTTGTCTTTTTCAACTTTCCTTTCCCACGGCTGTACTTCTCTCCATGTTTTATTTTTTCACAAGGTATTTAAAACCCAGTAGTGTAGACCCACTAGCACCCAGTTGACCGATGTCAGGTTCATTTAGAGTGAATATTACGTCCAGCCTTGATAACTCGTGCCCTACTGCTGCCTTGTAAAATGACTTGTTGACACAGAGGTTTCCGATCACCACTTCCATGTTATTTCTCCTCGTTTCTGGTTCCACAGGTGGATCATGATTTCTCTCAGTCTATTTCCTTGGGGTTAAAACTCTCCCATGATCTCTAGCTTTATGCTGGCCTTGTGAATTTTTCCAGCCACTTCTTCTGTAGTGTCCACTATCACTCTGCTTGTTGTTGTGTTTCTGTCTTAGTCCACTGATGTTAAGTGTGTGTAGTATGTGTGTGTGTATGTGTGTGTGTGTGTGTGTGTGTGTGTGTGTGTGTGTGTGTGTGTGTGTGTTTCACCCCACGCGTTGTGTTGCTGGGGGTGTCGTATACTTCCCTAGAGCTGATGTCACTACCAGCACTACAGTGAGCTACGATGTCACTGCTAGACAGCACGACTCACCACATCACACACACCACACATACACAGGCACGACGACTACCAGACACCACACACACACACACACACACACACACACACACACACACACACACACCTCATGGGGGTTATAAACGCTGACACTTATTGTTCTCACAGTATTCGCCGTTATAGCAAAATATCTGACGTCAGCCACCAAAACAAACATTACGCACCCCAGTGTTTTCCACCTGTGTGTGTACTCGCCCATTTATTTTCATGGGGGTCGAGATTCGAAGCACCGCTTCTAGCTCTTCCTTTGTAACCCACAACCACTCGTCACTGAAGGTTCCTTGCCACTTAGAAGGCATTCTTTGTTCTATTTAACTAATAATAATTTAAAAAAAATAGTTTGAGTTGGTTCCTTAGGATGCCACCTCCAGCAGGTGGCATAATCAGAAATAATGACAATAATAATAATAATAATCCTAGTACTAATCCTTGAAGGACCAAGCTCAGCTACCAACGGTATTCCATTACACAAATTAGCCTATGCATGTGAGGGCCCCAGGATCATGGGTAGCTCTGAGTCCTCCACACTCGCGGAGGCACGACTGAATCCCCATGTATCTTTGGATACATTCACGGAGGTAAAGGGTTATATAGCATTACAATAGAGTTGCATTAAATCTAGTAGGTGTTTATGGTAAGAAAGTGGATCTAGAAGATTCGAGTCTGTGTATGTGTGTGTGTGTGTGTGTGTGTGTGTGTGTGGGGAAGGTTGCTGTAGCAAATCTTCGAGACGAAAGGCAGTTTAGTCTGCTGAGAGATAAACACACACACTTACAGAGGAATAAAACACATGTGCAACACCTGGGTATCTTTATTCTAGGGACGTTTTGCCAAACAGTGACTTATCAGTCCTATATAGAGGACAAACGATGGACGACTTGAAGAGGTAATTTAAAATGATCAGTCCCTCAGCCTTGTTCAGAGGTGTTCAGTTCCTCAGCCTTGTTCAGAGGTGTTCAGTTCCTCAGCCTTGTTCAGAGGTGTTCAGTTCCTCAGCCTTGTTCAGAGGTGTTCAGTTCCTCAGCCTTGTTCAGAGGTGTTCAGTTCCTCAGCCTTGTTCAGAGGTGTTCAGTTCCTCAGCCTTGTTCAGAGGTGTTCAGTTCCTCAGCCTTGTTCAGAGGTGTTTAGTTCCTCAGCCTTGTTCAGAGGTGTTCAGTTCCTCAGCCTTGTTCAGAGGTGTTCAGTTCCTCAGCCTTGTTCAGAGGTGTTCAGTTCCTCAGCCTTGTTCAGAGGTGTTTAGTTCCTCAGCCTTGTTCAGAGGTGTTTAGTTCCTCAGCCTTGTTCAGAGGTGTTTAGTTCCTCAGCCTTGTTCAGAGGTGTTCAGTTCCTCAGCCTTGTTCAGAGGTGTTCAGTTCTTCAGCCTTGTTCAGAGGTGTTCAGTTCCTCAGCCTTGTTCAGAGGTGTTTAGTTCCTCAGCCTTGTTCAGAGGTGTTCAGTTCCTCAGCCTTGTTCAGAGGTGTTCAGTTCTTCAGCCTTGTTCAGAGGTGTTCAGTTCTTCAGCCTTGTTCAGAGGTGTTCAGTTCCTCAGCCTTAAAAGATGTTCAGTCCTTGATAGGGGTTCAGTACCCTGGAGGATGGAGACTCGCATCCTGGGGATAGGATGAGTGCCACAGTTCCATACTCTTATTATGGTGGTGAGTTTACTCACAGGATGATTGGCATTGTCCATTACTGTCATTATAATAGCATGTTCACTCACAAGATGAACGGCACTCTCCAATAAACTCACCTCTTGGTACAGATCTATAAAAAAAATAATTTGTGCATCAGTTTCGCAATGGGACCATTACTGAGATATAAAGAGAGGAGAGAGAGAGAGAGAGAGAGAGAGAGAGAGAGAGAGAGAATTTTGACATTCTTGTGGCTCCATGGTTCGTTAGTGGACAAACTATGCAGTAAGTGGGAGAGGCAGGAACCAAAACTTCCCACCTGCTTCACCATTGTCCCATTTCCTGGTGGTGGTAATGGTGGTGGTGGTGGTTGTGTTAGTGGTTCTTGGATATACATAGTATACATATAGGGTCAGGGAATCGAACTTGTCACGCCATTACAGCAGTCAGCGACGCCCACCACTCCACCATCATATCAACAATAATGAAATCTGGAACATATCGTGTAGTCAGTGCAGATGGCTAACTCTCTAACATATAAGTCAATTCCACCATGTGGCCTGTTATTTTTCGGTTGCATCTAAGTGGATTAGTACCCAGTATGCAGGGTAGTATCCGGGCATCCATATTTATTGATCATTAATACCCAGGTATCCCTATTTGGTTGACACTAATACCCGGGCATCTATATTTCGTCGTCAGAGTAGTCTTGAAGGATTCATACATTACGTATGACTGCGAGGATTTCACTAATGATTGGTTTGTTGTTGCCTTATACACGCTGCTCCTGCCATACTTGGCTAGACTCACTCTGGGACTTTCATTCAGTGTCCTATAATGCATTGCTCCTGACGAAGCAGTGTTGACAGTGCGAAAGGTTTTGAGCAGTTACATATTTCCCCATATATGTGTGTGTATATATATTTTTTTTTTTCAACAAGTCGGCCGTCTCCCACCGAGGCAGGGTGACAAAAAAATAAAGAAAATCCCCAAAAAGAAAATACTTTCATCATCATTCAACACTATCACCACACTCATACATAATCACTGTCTTTACAGATGCGCTCAGATACGACAGCTGAGAATAGTCCCTCCCAGCTGTCACTATCCCAGACCCCTCCTTTAAAGTGCAGGCATTGTACTTCCCATTTCCAGGACTCAAGTCCAACTAAATCAATTAACTGGTTTCCCTGAATCCCTTCACAAAATGTTACCCTGCTCACACTCCAACAGCTCGTCAGGTCCCAAAAACCATTCGTCTCCATTCACTCCTATCTAACACGCTCACACATGCTTCCTGGAAGTCCAAGCCCCTCGCCCACAAAACCTCCTTTACCCTCTCCCTCCAACCTTTTCTAGGACGACCCCTACCCCGCCTTCCTTCCCCTACAGATTTATATGCTATCTAAGTCATTCTACTTTGATCCATTCTCTCTAAATGACCAAACCACCTCAACAACCCCTCTTCAGCCCTCTGACAAATACTTTTAGTTACTCCACACCTTCTCTTAATTTCCACATTCCGAATTTTCTACATAATATTTACACCACACATTGCCCTTAGACAGGACATCTCCACTGCCTCCAGCCTCCTCCTCGCTGCAGCATTTGCAACCCATGCTTCACACCCATATAAGAGTGTTGGTACCACTATACTTTCGTACATTCCCTTCTTTGCCTCCATGGATAACGTTTTTTGTCTCCACAGATACCTCAACGCACCACTCATCTTTTTTCCTTCATCAATTCTATGGTTAACCTCATCCTTCATAAACCCATCCGCTGACACGTCAACTCCCAAATATCTGAAAACATTTACTTCTTCCATAATCCCTCTCTCCAATGTGATATCCAATTTTTCTTTATTTAAATCGTTTGATACCCTCATCACCTTACTCTTATCTATGTTCACTTTCAACTTTCTACCTTTATACACCCTCCCAAACTCGTCCACCAACCTTTGCAGCTCTTCTTTAGAATCTCCCATAAGCACAGTATCATCAGCAAAAAGTAACTGTGTCAACTCCCATTTTGCATTTAATTCCCCATAATTTAATCCCACCCCTCTCCCCAACACCCTAGCATTTACTTCTTTTACAACCCCATCTACAAATATATTAAACAACCATGGTGACATTACACATCCCTGTCTAAGACCTACTTTTACCGGAAAGTAATCTCCCTCTCTCCTACACACCCTAACCTGAGCCTCACTATCCTCATAAAAACTCTTTACAGCCTTCAGTAACTTACTACCTATTCCATACACTTGCAACATTTGCCACATTACTCCCCTATCCACTCTATCATATGCCTTTTCTAAATCCATAAATGCAATGAAAACTTCTCTACCTTTATCTAAATACTGTTCACATATATGCTTCACTGTAAACACTTGATCTACACATCCCCTACCCACTCTAAAGCCTCCTTGCTCATCTGCAATCCTACTCTCTGTCTTACCTCTAATTCTTTCAGTAATAACCCTGCCATACACTTTACCTGGTATACTCAGTAAACTTATTCCCCTATAATTCTTACACTCTCTTTTATCCCCCTTCCCTTTATATAAAGGAACTATACATGATCTCTGCCAATCCCTAGGTACCTTCCCCTCTTTCATACATTTATTTAACAAAAATACCAACCACTCCAGCACTATATCCCCCCCTGCTTTTAACATTTCTGTCATATCCCGTCAGTTCCAGCTGCTTTACCCCCTTTCATTCTACGTAATGCCTCACGCACCTCCCTCACACTCACATCCTGCTCTTCTTCACTCCTAAACGATGTTGTACCTCCCTGGCCAGTACATGAAATTACCGCCTCCCTTTTTTCATCGACATTTAAAAGTTCCTCAAAATATTCCTGCCATCTACCCAATACCTCCAGCTCCCCATCTATTAACTCCCCTACTCTGTTTTTAACTGACAAATCCATTCATTCCCTAGACTTTCTTACCTTGTTTATCTCACTCCAAAAAAAATTCTTGTTTTCAGCAAAATTTCTTGACAGAGCCTCTCCCATTCTTTCATCTGTTTTTCTTTTGCACTCTCTTCACCTTTCTTTTACTCTCCATATACTCTGCTCTTCTATTAACACTTCTGTTTTGTAAAAACCTCTTATAAGCTACCTTTTTCTCTTTTATCACACCCTTTACTTCTTCATTCCACCACTCCTCTTTCCTCCTGCACCCACCCTCCTATAGCCACAAACTTCTGCCCCACATTCTAATACCGCATTTTTAAAACTATCCCAACTCTCTTCACCCCCCCCACTACTCCTACTTGCACTAGCCCACCTTTCTGCCAATAGTTGCTTATATCTCACCCTAACTTCCTCCTCCCTTAGTTTATACACTTTTACCTCTCTCTTACTTGCTGTTGCCATTTTCTTTTTGTCCCATCTACCTTTTACTCTAACTGTAGCTACAACTAAATAATGATCCGATATATCCGTTGCCCCTCTATAAACATGTACATCCTGAATCCTACCCATCAACCTTTTATCCACCAATACATAATCTAACAAACTACTTTCCTTACGTGCTATATCATACCTTGTATATTTATTTATCCTCTTTTTTCATAAAATGTGTATTACTTATTACCAAACCTCTTTCTACACATAGCTCAATTAATGGTTCCCCATTTACATTTACCCCTGGCACCCCAAATTTACCTACTACTCCCTCCACAACATTTTTACCCACTTTAGCATTAAGATCCCCAACCACAATTACTCTCTCACTTGATTCAAAACTCCCCACACACTCAACATTTCCCAAAATCTCTCTCCTCTACACTTCCCTCTTCTCCAGGTGCATAAACACTTACTATAACCCACTTTTCACATCCAACCTTTATTTTACTCCACATAATCCTTGAATTTATTCATTTATATTCCCTCTTTACCTGCCATAACTGATTATTCAACATTATTGCCACTCCTTCTTTAGCTCTAACTCTATTTGAAACCCCTGACCTAATCCCATTTATTTCTCCCCACTGAAACTCTCCTACCCCCTTCAGTTTTGTCTCACTTAAAGCCACGACATCCAGCTTCTTTTCATTCATAACATCTACAATCATCTCTTTCTTATCATTCGCACTATTATATATATATATATATATATATATATATATATATATATATATATATATATATATATATATATATATATATAAAATTGGAATGTGCGTTAGCAGTAGAGAGTCTTAATTTCGAGCATGTGTGCTCGTGTAAATTCCGTCTTTCTGGGAACATGTAATGAAAAATTCAAATTACAGTGATTAGTTCTGCAGCTTGTTCGTAAAAATTTGAGAAGCACCTCTAAAATATTTCCATCTGCTGTGTTTGTTTTCAGCGAGTATCACTTGAGAGTAACTCTCAGGGAGTGTGGAGTTAATGATGACTCTCTGGGAGTGTGGAGTTAATGGTGACTCTAGGAGTGTGGAGTTAATGGTGACTCTCTGGGAGTGTAGAGTTAATGGTGACTCTCTGGGAGTGTGGAGTTAATGGTGACTCTAGGAGTGTGGAGTTAATGGTGACTCTCTGGGAGTATGGAGTTAATAATGGTAATTCTCTAGTAGTGTGGCATTAAGGGGTACTCTCTGAGAGTGTGGCACTAAAGGTAACTCTCTAAGAGTATGGAGTTAAGAGTAACATTCTTATATTTAAAGCATGGTAGCAGGTTATTTTGCCAGGTCAGTGTAGCACCACAGTAAAACTCGTGCACAATTCAACGCTTCATGGCGCTGCCCAGTCACAGCTGTACCAGACGTATAGCGATCGGCATTTTTTTTAATTTCCTCATTTGTAGGTTAAATATATGTTGTTTTTTAAAAGATTTATGTAACCTAACTTAAATAAACCCTATCCAAACTTAGTCTAAAGTCACCTATGATTACTTATAATAACTTATATAAGCCAAAATCGTAAGTTTTACCTAATCGGCACGACATATATAAGGAACTATAGTTCCTTGATAATGTGAGTAGTCACGAAAGCTCTTAGAATTCCTCTATTTTTCATAGTGGTTGTCTTGCATATATATATATATATATATATATATATATATATATATATATATATATATATATTTTTTTTTTTTTTTTTTTTTTTTTTGTACCATATTATGTAATAAACATACCTATGTAAAAAAAAAAAATAAAGTGTAGGAGTGAATATTCAATGGCATCAGGAAGAAATCCAATATTCTTCCTGAAGCCTTTTATCCACTTCCGAGGCTAGGGTCCACAATTTGTACAGAGGTGGACCATCCTATATATATATATATAATATGTCGCATGGTAACTGGTCAATTAGCAAGAACTCATCTAAAATTAAGTCCTTTCTAAAATTTTCTCTTATACATTTAAAGATATATTTTTTTCATTTATGTTAATGTAAGAATTTATAATTTTGTACCAAGACAAACTTTGAAAACCTTCCTAACCTTATTACAACAAGCGCAATTTAATTTAGCCTAACCCAACTAAATATATTTTAGATACGTTAACATTAATTTAATAATAAACAAACACAATGAAATATATTTTTTTCGTTATGTTCAGAATGATTTTGGCGAAATTATTGCATACACAAATTTTCACTTGTCTTATATGGCAAGGTGAGCGTTGCTATTTAAGCCAAAATCACAAGTTTTACCTAATTTGCTGATGACACTGTGCTTTTGGGAGATTCTGAAGAGAAGCTGCAGAGGTTGGTGGATGAATTTGGTAGGGTGTGTAAAAGAAGAAAATTGAAAGTGAATATAGGAAAGAGTAAGGTGATGAGGATAACAAAAAGAATAGGTGACGAAAGATTGGATATCAGATTGGAGGGAGAGAGTATGGAGGAGGTGAAGGTATTCAGATATTTGGGAGTGGACATGTCGGCGGATGGGTCTATGAAGGATGAGGTGAATCATAGAATTGATGAGGGGAAAAGGGTGAGTGGAGCACTTCGGAGTCTGTGGAGACAAAGAACCTTGTCCATGGAAGTAAAGAGGGAATGTATGAGAGTATAGTTATACCAACGCTCTTATATGGGTGTGAAGCATGGGTGATGAATGTTGCAACGAGGAGAAGGCTGGAGGCAGTGGAGATGTCATGTCTGAGGTCAATGTGTGGTGTGAATATAATGCAGAGAATTCGGAGTTTGGAAATTAGGAGGAGGTGCGGGATTACCAAAACGATTGTCCAGAGAGCTGAGGAGGGGTTGTTGAGGTGGTTTGGACATGTAGAGAGAATGGAACGAGACAGAGTGACTTCGAGAGTGTATAAATCTGTAGTGGAGGGAAGGCGGGGTAGGGGTCGGCCTAGGAAAGGTTGGAGGGAGGGGTAAAGGAAGTTTTGTGTGCGAGGGGCTTGGATTTCCAGCAAGCATGTGTGAGCGTATTTGATAGGAGTGAATGGAGGCATATGGTTTTAATACTTGACGTGCTGTTGGAGTGTGAGCAAAGTAACATTTATGAAGGGGATTCAGGAAACCGGCAGGCCGGACTTGAGTTCTGGAGATGGGAAGTACAGTGCCGGCACTCTGAAGGAGGGTGTAAATGTTGCAGTTTTATAACTGTAGTGTAAAGCACCCTTCTGGCAAGACAGTGATGGAGTGAATGATGATGAAAGTTTTTCTTTTTCGGGCCACCCTGCCTTGGTGGGAATCGGCCGATGTGTTTAAAAAAAAATAATAATAATATATATATATATATATATATATATATATATATATATTATATGTGTGTGTGTGTGTGTTTCATGGTGAGAGAGAGAGAGAGAGAGAGAGAGAGAGAGAGAGAGAGAGAGTGAGAGTCAATGGCCACGTTGCTGAAATCTACTGTAGTTTCCTGGGTTAACGTTACTGTACGTTATTTGGCCTTTGTATAGCCAGCGGTGAAGCGAGGACCTGCTGTTGTATTTTTTTGCTCTCCCAGTTATTGTACTTCATCCTGCCCGCCTCTGTAATGCTGTTGTATTTTGTACTGAGAGTTATTGTAGTGCTTCTGACTGTATGTGGACTGGTAATGCAATCTGGTGTCCTTCCTATACGAGTGTGTGTGTGTTAGCATTTGTCAAAGAGACTTATTGATAGACACGGCCTTTTTTGTACGTGTGTGTATGTGTTGTGTTGTGAGAGAGAGAGAGGAATGATGAGGAAGATAGGGGATGAGGGATGCAGGGAGTATACCTGGAGGGTGTTTCGGGGGTCAACGCCCCTCAGCCGGTCCATGACCAGGCCCTCGCGGTGGATCAGGGCTGATCAACCAGGCTGTTACTACTGGCCGCACGTAAACCGACGTACGAACCACAGCCCGCTGGTCAGGAACTGACTTTAGGTGCCTGAAGAGGTGTGGTTGATGTTGGCAGACGACTTGCCCTTACGTCTTCCCCCGTCCAAGATTGAACCCGGCTCCTTTGATTGTGAGCTGGAGATACCACTGAGCTACAAGGACGCTGACAGACTGACAGACACAAAGCTTTCATCTGGGAAGACGTTGGACATAAACAAAGAATAAAGATGAACACCGAAATAAGACTAATAAAAATAGACCAAGAGGAATTACTGTAGAGAGTGACGAGTGGGGAGAAGGGTGAGGGGAGTGACGGATGGGAACAGGGGTGAGGGGGAATGAAGGGTGGGGAAAGGGGTGACAGGAATGAAGGGTGGGGGAGAGGGGAGAGGGAAGTGACGGATTGGGAGAGGGGTGAGGGAAGTAACGGATGGGGAGAGGGGTGAGGGAAGTGACGGATGGGGAGAGGGGTGAGGGAAGTGACGGATGGGGAGAGGGGTGAGGGAAGTGACGGATGGGGAGAGGGGTGAGGGAAGTGACGGATGGGGAGAGGGGTGAGGGAAGTAACGGATGGGGAGAGGGGTGAGGAAGTACGGATGGGGAGAGGGGTGAGGGAAGTGACGGATGGGGAGAGGGTGAGGAAGTGACGGATGGGGGAGAGGGGTGAGGGGAAGTGAGGAGGTGGGGAGAGGGTGAGGAAGTGACGGATGGGGAGAAGGGGGAGTGATGTGATGTTTACCTTTTTTTCCACGGAAATGACCGGAAGCTCCACTGACTAGACCATCATATACTGTCAACACGTTGAAAGTGCTGAGCTGTCAGACTCACCCATCACAACGTGTCATCCAGCCATGGTTACCGCTCACCCATGCATCCCTACGACTCACCCAACTCGCCTCACAACAGCTCCAGTGGGTGCACCTGGCTGCCTCGTGATCAGCACTTGTGTGAAGATCGTTCCAACACATGATGTTATCTGCCAGCCCTTGGCTCAAGCCCCCCCCCCTCTCTCTCTCTCTCTCTCTCTCATTCTCTCTCATTCTCTCTCTCTCTCTCTCTCTCTCTCATTCTCTCTCTCTCTCTCATTCTCTCTCGCTCTCTATCCTCAACCCATAAGTCTTGCATCTGTCTTGTAGCCAGCATCTTGGAGAGAGAGTGAGAGAGAGAGAGAGAGAGTGATGAAGAGAAAAGACATTTCTTCACTTTATCCCGAAAAGAAAAAAAAGAGGAGTGGCTTTATTCCCTCAAAAAAAGAGAGAGAGAGATAGAGTGACTTTATTTTCTCAAAATACGACTTTATCCTCTCTCTTAAAAATAAAAATAAAGAAAAAACAAAAATTAAAGAATGTGGTTTTGCTCTCACAAAAAAAGGACGTCACTTTATTCTCTCCTAAAAAAAGAGAGAGAAAAGAAAGAATGGTTTCGTTTTCACACAACAGTGGAAAGCAAAAGTTGATTCGTTCTCTCGCAAAAAATAGAAAATAACAGTGTTTTCTTTATATATATATATATATATATATATATATATATATATATATATATATATATATATATATATATATATATATATTTGTGTGTGTGTGTGTGTGTGTGCCAAATAGGTAAAACTTGCGATTTGCCTTAAATAGCAACTCTTCTTGCCGAATAAGGCAAGCTAAAATTTGTGTATGCAATAATTTCGCAAAAATCATTCTGAACCTAACGAAAAAAATATATTTCATTGTTTGTTTATTATTAAATTATTGTAAACTTATCTAAAATATATATATAGTTGGATTAGGCTAAATTAAATTGCGCTTTTCATAATAAGGTTAGGTAAGTTTTCTAAGGTTGTTTTGGTACAAAATTATTAATTTTTACATTAACATTAATGAAAAAAAAATTATCTTTAATCGTATATGAGAAAATTTCAGAGAGGGCTTAATTTTAAATGAGTGCTTGCTAATTGACCAGTTTTACCTATTCGGTATTACATATATACACGTATAACCATTAGTAATAAACCCATTTAGGTACAGGTGTATAAAGGTACTGTACGGGTACAGGTACACAAGGTCAAGTGATTGCAACATGATGATTGCAACTAGCTTAGTGGTTAGGCTGGTATGTGGTGATAAAGGATAATCGGAAAATTCATGAATTGTCTGGTAATTAGTTCTTAAAGAGTAATGGGAATACTATGGAGGATTCATAATAATGATACTGAAGATATATGTAGGTTGTACTTAGGAATATATGACAAATATATGAACGTGTAGAAATATACAGAAATATAGGAATATATGAAGAGGTCCTTCTAGAATCCTATCGGGACGTACGAACATACGGTATATTGAGCTGACAAATGAGTGCATTTGACTTTTTTATTAATTAGAATGTTTACACATAATATTGTTATGTATATTTGATGTATATTATCTTTCATATAATTTTATATAGCTGATATTTTCATTAATAGCTAAAGTGAAAATACATATCTTGCTTTATACTATTATTTGACTTGGCTGTCATTAGGTAGAATGTAACATTTACACTTCACTGTGCTCACTGTTCGAGAGTTGTGGTTGGCTGTCAGCATTGGTAAACTGCTTAGTTGACTATCAGCTTGCTTGTTTACCTGCCAGCGTCTCTGCAGTACCAGGGGCGAGTCACGTGATGTCACCTGATGTGAGACCTGTAGAGAGAAATCGCTGTCTCTCCATAGCTGGTCATCGCTTGACAAGCATGACTCTCTCCATCTGCTCCTAGTCCGGGGAACATTTGCTCCTAGTCCGGGGAACATGACTCTCTCCATCTGCTCCTAGTCCGGGGAACATTTGCTCCTAGTCCGGGGAACATGACTCTCTCCATCTGCTTCCAGTCCTGGAAGCATTCCTCTCGTCTCTGTTCGTTATTTAGACTGTTTTGGTAGAGTATGATTTCATTGGTGAGTCGAAACACACATCTTGTAACTCTGTCACAGAGCATTGTTCAGACTTAGTGAGTTTTTACGTCATACTGAGGTTGAGTGTCGTACCAACACTAAGTCAACCCAGGTCCCAAGCTAAAGCGTCTGACCTATTTTGTTTGGTATCTAAGCACCGTCGTAGTCAGAGATTTGGTTATGCTGAACTTAGATTCAGTATTAAGGGAGTTTTATGACGTTTCATGTAGGATCTGCTGATGGTCCCCAGGTAGGGTCGTTATTTTGTCTCCTTGTTCCTGACTCCGTGCTGCTGCTTGTTACATTATTGTTGTTTGGTGAATGTTTCGTCACACTTTTCAAGCAAGCTGTTTTGGTTGCCTTGTTGGTCAAGAAGATAGATTATTTGAGGACGTTTACTCAGTCACTGTTTAAGTCTAAGTCGAGTCTAGTCTTATTGAGACATAACAAACTACTTTGAGCACACACACATTCTCTCACACACGCTTGTACATGCTAGTATTATTTTTATACTTGATAACAACGTACCAGACGGTACTTGAGTCGTACTGTTATGAAATGTGCCTTCAGCACTATACTGCTATATGTACAATTTAACTTTGCACTACAAGAGAAGTGTTGCAGCTTATATCCTAAATTATATCAAATTCATTTACTTTGATTTTGTCCACTTAGACAACTTTGTTAATAAACTTCTCAATTTTTATTTCGTTAGTATCCTATCAGTTGCAATCCTAAAGCACTTTTAAAATTTATCAAAATTTTAAAGGATAACTGAACCAGAATAATTTCTGACAAACTGTTACAAAACCAGAAACAGGCTAGATGCTAGAGGGGGATCAGTCAGGCTAGATGCTAGAGGGGGATCAGTCAGCCTAAATGCTAGAGGGGATCAGTCAGGCTAGATGCTAGAGGGGGATCAGTCAGCCTAAATGCTAGAGGGGGATCAGTCAGGCTAGATGCTAGAGGGGGATCAGTCAGGCTAGATGCTAGAGGGGGATCAGTCAGGCTAGATGCTAGAGGGGGATCAGTCAGGCTAGATGCTAGAGGGGGATCAGTCAGGCTAGAGGAAGATCAGCCAGGCTAGATGCTAGAGGGGGATCAGTCTGGCTAGATGCTAGAGGGGGATCAGTCTGGCTAGATGCTAGAGGGGGATCAGTCAGGCTAGATGCTAGAGGGGGTCAGTCAGGCTAGATGCTAGAGGGGATCAGTCAGGCTAGATGCTAGAGGGGATCAGTCAGGCTAGATGCTAGAGGAGGATCAGTCAGGCTAGATGCTAGAGGGATCAGTCAGGCTAGATGCTAGAGGGGGATCAGTCAGGCTAGATGCTAGAGGGGGATCAGTCAGGCTAGATGCTAGAGGGGGATCAGTCAGGCTAGATGCTAGAGGAAGATCAGTCAGGCTAGATGCTAGAGGGGGATCAATCAGGCTAGATGCTAGAGGGGGATCAGTCAGGCTAGATGCTAGAGGGGGATCAGTCAGGCTAGATGCTAGAGGGGGATCAATCTGGCTAGATGCTAGAGGGGGATCAATAAATTGACCTAGTATTCTCTGGAGATGTCTACATTTTATAGATATCGCATTTTGTAACATTTTGTATGTGTATTATCCACTAATGCAACCTAATCTCTTATCCCACATGACTAGTTGTCAGTGATTAGATGAAGCTTAGGCCTGGCTGTTACGTCTATTATTCTGTTCCCCCGCTTTCTGTAAACTGGGAGGCCCTCTTCTACTCTACCCCATTGGCGGGTGGGGAGGGGGTTGTGGTTGGCAGACGGACCGGTGCCTCTCATTATGTGAGAGAAGCTAACTGGTGTCACCACGCTGCCTCACTTGGAAACTACTCTTGCAACATTGCATTGCTCCTGATGACGCACGAAGACGTGTGAAAGTACTTGAGCTGAAGATTTCCATCTCCTGTCGCTTGTCTTGTGTATATATATATATATATATATATATATATATATATATATATATATATATATATATATACAAAAGATTTAAGAGACACATTGTTGATATAAAGATGGCACATACAGTACACGAGGTGTGAGAGATACATGTCTAGTACATATTGTTACATGTTTGTCAGTGATTATAATGCGAAAATCTCATCCAGCTCCTCAGAGCTGGGGCGTGTGCCCAGAATACAGCATGCATTACCCCTCTGAACAGCAGCGCTGAGTCGCTGGAACAGAAAACTAGCTGCCCTGGGATCCCTAGTTACCCTGTTGAGTCTTTTGCCCAGCTCCTTGAGGAACTTAGATGCACTCTGTCCCCATGAGCCAAGGGTCTCTGAGCCTATGGGAACAAACATATAATGATGGGCAAGTTCTCCATATTTTCTCGACTTTTGGGACTCCCTGAAGGTAGCAGCTGCCCCTCCTTCCTCCCTGGTGTATTGGAGATAGGTATCAGCCAAGGTAGATGCACATGTGTAGTCCCACACCACCTGCTTGCCGTCTGTCCAGGCTTGAAGGGTGATACCATCTGGACGCTTTTGGCTGCCGTCAGATCTGCATAGTTGGGGTGGCTCCTTACTGCTGGGCATCCGGCTGTTGTGAGGCTTCTCTTGATAATGTTATTAACCTCTTCATGTCTTGCAATCTATCCCTCGGATTTACGACACACAAGACCATGGTACCCGAATCGGTCTGCTGCTTCACTGCCACAAATACACCTGTGTTCGGCGAGAATAGGGGCGGCAAGTCGAAGGGCAACACCAATGCGGATGGTCTGTGGGTCGAGGCGTGTGCCAAGGCTGGAGTTGGGAACAGCCAAAAGAAAGTCCCCTGCATGAGGAGCTCTCACTGCAAGGAGGCGGGCTCTATCCTTCCCTGACACACACTGAAGCATTGCTGAGGCTATATTCTCTACTATTGGGCCATCCCAGTGCGACTGTTTGTAGTTGTTGGGGGAAGCAGGCCTGGTTTCAGAGCCTGTTAGATTATCCCAGATCCTGGGGGACGGCATAAAAGATTTAATAATATAATAATAATATCTTTATATCTACAAGTACATGTACAAGGTATACAGACCATAGCTGACATCAGTGACGTACTACTATATAGAAAGCCGCTTGTTATGCAGAGCATTTCGGCAAATTAGGTCAGTTTTGTCCCAGGATGCAACCCACACCAGTCGACTAACACCCAGGTACCCATTTTACTGATGGATGAACATAGACAACCGATGTAAAGAAACACGCCCATTGTTTCTACCCTCGCCAGGAATCAAACCCGGACCCTCACCGTGTGAAGCGAGAACTTTAGCCACCAGGTCACGGTTCAATCTCTCCGAGAAAGATTAAGTTTGCTCTCTTATTTGCTCACAAAAAAAATGTAAAGAGTGGACTCATTCTTTCTAAGAATAAGATGATAGAATGAGAGCCTTCTCCCACAAAATTTTTCTTATTTCTTTCTTCCTCCTCTTCCTTCTCCTTTCTCATTTTTCTAATTCCTTTTTTCTTCTGCATCCTCCTCTTCTTCCTCTTCTATGTCTTTTTTTGTATCCATATTCTCTTGCGCTACCGTCCACAGCATGGATATGGGGTGCACAACAAACTAGCCACTTCGACGGCAAAATCTTAAATTTCTTCTCGGCTTTCTCTCTCTCCTCCTTCTCTCCTCCTCTTCCTCCTTTTCTTCCTCCTCCTGGTAAATCTGAAAATCTGTCTCCAAAGCGGACGTCTGAAATCCTGGGCGGCCGTCTCCCAGAGAGGTTCCGGAGAGACCAATTTACACGGATTAGTGGGGGCCGCGACGCTCTGGGGGAGGCGGGGGGCGTGGGGAAGGGGTGAGGAGTTGGTGGGGATGGTAAGAGGAACGTGGGGAGAAAAGAAAATGAGAAGGGGAGGTGGTGAGATATTTGGTAGAGGAAAGAAAGGGAAATATGTAGAGAAGAAAGGGAGAGGTGGGAAGAGGTCTGGAAAGGGAAAAGAGTAGGCTTAGTGTAAGGGAGGAAGAAGTGCGAACTGAGACACTGGAGAGGGAGGATAAGGGTCGACAGTGAGGAGGAGGAGGAACAGTAAGAAGAGAAATAAGAGGAAAAAGAGAAATAAGAGGAAGATAAAGATGATAATGATTATGATGATCACGAAGGCCAAAGGTAAAAAAAAAATTAAAGAGGTAAGTTTTGGAAAACGTAGAATGTGGTGGTGTGGAGCATTGAGAATGTGGTGGTGTGGAGCATTGAGAATGTGGTGGTGTGGAGCATTGAGAATGTGCAGTGAGCGAGAGGGGGGGGGGAGCAGCTACCATGTTCTGTGTGATAGTTACATGAGGCAACAAAAGCTGCCTCTCTTGAAGATTAGCAAGACTTTATTAACCCCGGAGGGTTATTTACCCAGGGATATTCCAAGAAAGTTAAGCAGTGTAGCTAATTTCCTCTGGTTTCCTTTGGCTCCTCACTCGGCCAGATGTAATGGTAACCTGTTTTTGGGGCCTAGTTCCTAGGCCTTTTGTATATCCAAACGTGTTTCCGCTACACTCTACAGGATGGATATGGAGTGCACAGTAAACTAGCCGTTTCGTCACACAGGATATGACCCACAGCAGTCGACTAACAACCAATTACCACAACCAGGAAGATAACGGGGTGGATAATGAGAACTTTCAAAACAAGGAAAATAGTGCCAATGGTGACACTTTTCAAATCACTTATTTTCTCTCATTTGGAATATTGATAACAAAAAAGGCACAATACCGTGACTGGAACAATACACACACAACCCGCACATTTTCTCCTATGGGTTTTCTTTTCTTTTGCCTTGTATTTGTCCTTCTTTATTTTATTCGCCTTTTCCTCCCTCTGTGTTCTCGTCCAACCCATGCGGGCCGCCAGCTTCATTGCAGTGCCCCTTTCCTAGAATATGACTGACTCCACTACTACTACTATCACTTCTACTACTACCTCCATTATTACCCCACTCTCTTGTACCCTTCCCCTGTCTGCCTGCCTATATATACTCCTTCCATCTGTTCTGTGTGTTAGTGTGACTTTGTAAATGGTCCAAGTCGGGCCGAAACGTCGTCGTAAGCTCCTCTATTTTTATATGTGCGGGTTGTGTGTGTATTGGAATATTGATCGCTGTTGACGGCCCCGTTCAGAGCAAAAGAAATATCAGAGCTGGAACAGATACAGAGATCATTTACGGCCCGCATAGACCCAATAAAACCTTGAAATTACTTGGAAGACCTTAAAAGTCTTAAATATGTACTCGCTGGAGCGGAGGAGAGGGAGATATATGTTAATATATATATATATATATATATATATATATATATATATATATATATACATGGAAAGTACTTGAGGGCCTTGTCCCAAATCTATGCACTGCCATGACATACTGGAGTGAGAGATATGGGAGGAAGTGCAAAATAAACCCAGTGAAAAGCAGAGGTGCAGGTTATACAACATCTTGCACATATAACCCGCACATAGAAGAGAGGAGCTTACGACGACGTTTCGGTCCGACTTGGACCATTATTTGTGTATTGTGCAGTCACGGTATGTGTCTTTTTGTTCTTTATTCAACAATCTTACCAGAAGATATTAGATATGCTGGGACAAGTGTAGGAATCTTAAAGGGGAAATTGAACAAGAATCTTAACCAGGTGCCAGATCAACCAGGCTGTGATGGATATGTGGGACGGCGGACCACCAGCAGCAACAGCCTGGTTAACCGCGCAAGCACCAGATGAGCTTTTCCTACTCTCGAAATTTGTCAAAGGTATATCAAAGGTAAAGTTATGTCCTGTATCTCTCCTGTGGAGGGTAGCACAAGAGCATATGGATACACAAAAGGCCTAGGAACTACGTTCATAAAGAGTTACAATTACTATATACTATATTCTTAAATTAATGTCTCTTATCTAGTACAAACATATTTAGTATACTAGTGCAGTATTTCTAGTATTTATTGACATTAATAATATTCCTTGACAAATCACATAAGTTGTTATGCTATCTCTGTGTTCCTCAGTAAGTGAACAGTGACACACATAGTGTTCAAGATAGTGACCATAAGGCTGGCCACATTGCATTTAGTTTGATCATTGTCTGTGTATACGTCAAACTACCAGAAGTACTTGTAACCAAGCAGCCTAAGCCTGGCTACCACAACACCAGTCAGTCTGTTCATATTGCAAGTTGCTCCCTTAATATCTTTATCTAGGTTTTTGTTATCATGGCTTATAACTGGATGCCATTGATATCAATTCATTATTTAGTTAACTTCTAATATACTTGTATTCTTGCTTGACACAGACCTATGTTGTATTCGACCTCTTTCAAAGTACTTTCTTTGATAGATATTTTAGCTTTGATCATGATGTTGTTCATGACGGTTCATGCAGTGTAAAATTTAATATAGTGGGCGAAACAAAACGGTACAGAAGAAAACACACCGGTCCAGAATAAGATTTTATTGGGACAAAGTTTTGTTGTGTGTAGTTTTATCAAGGCATTGATCTGATAAAGCTTTTCACACTGAACTGTTGTTACACTGAAGACTTGCTTTGTACTTGTTCTTTCTTCACAATTAAATACAATCATATGTTTGGTTAATCCATTCTAAATTCAGTTATGATGTCACTAACATTGGGAACCCCAAACTCCTTCCTCATATTAAGAATAATTTTCACTGCTTCCTTAGCTCCAAGCGCTGGAGAGATTATTTTTTGGGGGCTAACATTAACATGTTAGAATTAAAAGGTTATAACTATGACCATAATTTTTAAAAGAGTGAACCAGTAAGCCAGTGGAAGGCTTCGGTCAGATGACCAAAAGCTCCAATGGCGGGTCATCATCTGACTAAGACCCGCGTCCTGTTTCCTGACGAACCTTACCTAATCTAATCTAACATTAACATGGGCGCATAATAGTCAAGGCTATGTACATCATTCTCACTATTCTCACATCAGCACAGTTGTTGGCGTTGTTGCTAGCAACAACTCTTGAGAGCATTTACTGTCTCATGAACATGTAAGATGATAGGTAAGTCTTACCAGCGTCTTCTTAAAGAGGCACCATTGTTGGCGTTGTAGCCATTAACAACTCTGAGAGCATTTACCCTCTGAATTTATTATCTGTGACACAACCTTCCAAACTAATGGGTAAGTCATGACACTATTAACAGTAGTAGTAATGTTTCCAGTTTAATAGTAGTACTAGTAGTCCTAGGGGTAGTAGTAGTGTAGTAATAGTTACATGATGCTATGTAACAAGAACTGGTATAACTTCTTTGGTTACATAATAATTACAGGACCTACTTTGGGTTACAGGATCTACATATAAGGTTTACAGAACCTATTTAAAATGTTGCAGTACTTGTATATAAGGACTACAGTATCTACATATAAGGGCTACACGACTTCATGACATTGTCATCACCTGACTAATATCAGTCAGTCATCTGTAATGACGACTCATTATCTTCCCTTGTAATTAGATCTAATTACCTGTAATTACCATAAATACCTGTTATCTTATTATTAACACCCTCTGACGCTTATTTAAGGTTGATTAGTAGCAAAGTAACTAATGTAGAGAGAAAATAAAAGCGACAATAAAAGATATTACTTTGATATGTTTTTCGTTAGTCATCCCTTCAAAGAGGTCATTAATATGGGTTAGATTTAAAGTTTATACTGAATATCGTTGTTCGAGGTTATCTTTCTGAAGTGTTGGTACGTCTTTGATGTCAGTGGGAGGATGTAACTCAGGTGGAGACAAAGCTACGAGAAGCAAAGATCCTTACATAAGAAATGGATGGAGAGAGATGAACTATTTTATACACACACACACGGAGGGGGGAGAGTGACCTAGTAGCGACCAATGAAGAGAGGCGGGGCCAGGAGCTGTGACTCGACCCCTGCAACCGCAATTAGGGAAGTACACATACACACACACACAGTGCTATTCAGATTCTGTAGCACGTACCAAGAGGGCGTCTTTAAGTGCTATTCAAATTTAAACGTACTTCGTTTGCCTTTGTAAAAAAATGCACTATACACAGGAGCTTTACAAGAGAGCTGACTGTATTTTCATGTACTCGTATGTCCTCTCATGTATTCCTGTGTCCTCCCATGTATTTTAGTTGTGCTGGAATTCTCTTTCCCTGTACCATTCATCCTTGAGTTATCTTTTAGCTTCCACTCCTTGCTCCTCCACCCTTCAACGTTGAAGGCAGGAATCGATCCAGGTAAGTCGAGCCTCGAGGAGAAGGGGCTAGTATAGAGGGTTATCTAGTCAGGATAGGGAGGAGTTAAGAGTCTAGCTATGATGGGTGAGACATGCTCGCAGTAAATATTTTTATCTTTTAATGAGATGGTGAGAGCAGAGGTTTATGTGACTGTGGTGGACCGGTTGTGGGAGAGCGGTCTAGTTGTGGACCGATTTTGGGAGTGGTCCAGTGGTGGACCGTTTGTGGGAGAGTGGTAGACTGGTTGTGGGTGAGTGGTCCGGTGATGGATTGGTTGAGGCAGGCAGGTAACAATAACCAAAACAACAAGACTGCTGATCACGTGGTATCGCAACAGCTGCACAACCCAGGTCAACATGGGTTTACAGCAGGTCGCTTCTTGCCCCACAAAACGAGCTAAATACTGATGTTGTGTACACTGGTTATGCAAAGGACCGACAAGTACGACTGTAGTGCGATAGCTCACAAAATTAGTGCTAAACGAATAACTAGAAAATGCGTGCTAAACTAATAACTAAAAAATGCGTGCTAAACGAATATAAAAGTAAGCAGATGTATTTTTAATTAAATGAAACCGAGAGAGTACAGTCGGAGGCTGCAACGGTGAGAGGCTGCAGCAGTGAAAAGCTCTTTTTCTCGTGTAAATAGTTCATTACCACTGTAACTTGTTCACCCATCAATAGTTTGCGGCCCAGTCCCTAGACCCATTATGTACCTCTAATATTTGGACTACCGCCCACAGGATGGGTATTGGGGGGCATAATAAAGATGTTCAGCTAACTAACCTCAAAGCACAGTACTTGGCCCACTTTTGTGTCTCATTCTTATATGCTAATAAGACAAGGCACTGTATCATCCTTTGCTGATGACACCCGGATCTCTATGAGAGTGGCATCCTTCGTCTTAAGTGGATATAAATTAAGTCTTCCAGTGGGACTCTGACAACAATATGATGTTCAATGAAAATAAGTTTATGTTGCTCCGCTATGCAAGAAATGGAGGAAATAAAACTGAAAAAAATAAGATAAACTTGATCCATTCAATAGAGTGAAAGTTTAATGTGCGATATTTTTGAGTGATAATGTCAGAGGATTTTACATTTATGAATCATAATAATCTTGCTATCTCTGTTGCAAGGAAAATGATAGGCTGGTCAGAACAAGAGATGCTGTGCCAGTAATGGTACTCTTTAAGTGAGTTGTTCTCTCCAGGCTGGAATACTGCTATGTACTAACAGCTTCCTTCAAGGCAGGAGAGATTGATGAGTTAAGAAACATACTGAGAACCTTCACATGTAAACTGTTGGGATCTCCTGACGTCCCTTTAACTGTACTCCTTGGAACGTAGGTGAGAAAAGTACATCATAATGTGTAAACTCCTGAAGGGACTGGTCCCGAACCTGCAAGTCGAAATCACTCCTTATGAAAGCAAGAGCCCTGGCAGACGGTGCAAAATACCTCCAATTAAAAGCAGGGGGCGCTTAAAGCACACACAGAATTCATTAAGTGCCAGAAAATCTCGACTTTTAAACACTCTCCTCACGCATAAGGAAAATTACCAATAAATGCCTCCAGCTACTCTGAAAAGCCGAAATATAAAATAATAATTAAGATTTTTAAAGACTTTTCATATTTTTGGCAAATATGTGAAATATTAAAAAAGTAATGGAAAATGAGCTAAAAGTTATTTTATTGCATATTTTGTCTTCAAGTGGGAACTTGTTAAGTCATTCATCTGTTCGTGACCAGCCGGACTATAGAGTATATACAGCAAACAAGTGTAGTAGTCCGAGACCAAGCCGCGGGGAAGGGGGGCGGGGACCCCTGGAAGCGGCATAAGGTTAGGTAAGGTTTGTCAGGAAACAGGACAAGTGTTTCCTGACGCGGGTCTTAGTTATATGATGACCCGAAGCTGGAGCTTTTAGTCATCTGAACGAGGCCTTCCACTGGCTTACCCCTTCACCCCTTTAAAAAATAAGGTTATGATATAACTATTTATTGCTTAAGGTAACTATACGATAACATCAACAACAATAACAACACAAAATACTCACCACCAACAACAATAGCTACAGCAACACCATCACCAGAACAACAGCAGCACCAACATCACCAACAACAGCAACATCACCAACAACAGCAACATCACCAACAACAGCAACTGGAAAGCTGTTAGAGCCGGATGTTGAGGTACTGAGTGTGGCCTGGTGGCTAAAGCTTTCGTTTCACACGGCGAGTGTCCGGGTTCGATTCCCGGCGAGGGTAGAAACATTGGGCGTGTTTCTTTACACCGGTTGTCTATGTTCCCTATCAGTAATGGGTACCTGGGAGTTAGTCGACTGGTGTGGGTCGCATCCTGGGACAAAATTGACCTAATTTGCGGGAAATGCTCTGCATAACAAGGGGCTTTCTATATAGTAGTATGTCATTGATGTCAGCTATGGTCTGTATACCTTGTACATGTACTTGTAGAAATAAAGATGATATTATTATTATTATTATTATTATTATTATTATTAGAGTATGTTGGGGTGTGAGTTGGTAGGAAGGGGAGAGTGGGTGATTGTTGGGGAGGGGGGGAGCACGGTAAAGCTTCACGTGGGGCAGTTGGCAACCACCGATGCCAGCTGCTGCCCCACCTGAAATCCCTCTTCCCACACCACCCCAACTTTACTCTTTATACCCTCCCCCATGCATTCCACATTACCTATACCCCCACCTCTACCTTCCGCTCATATACCCCTACCCACACGCATTCGACAGATACACCTTTCTCGAACTTCCTCTCCCTCTACCCCTTTCCCACCCCCTCCCCATACGACGACCCTACCGTCGCCCCACCCCTTCATGATTCCCCACCCCTCCAGCGGGCCCCAAGCAGCAACAGCCTGGATGGCCAGGCAAGCACCAGACAAAACTGACCCAGGGTCGGACTGCTTTCAAGAGGGAGCTGGACAGATACCTACAGTACCCGATCAGCCAGGCTGTGATTCGTACGTTGGACTACGTGCGGCCAGCACTAACAGCCTGGTTGATCAGGCTCTGATCCACGTGGAGGCCTGGTCAAGGACTGGGCCGTGGGGGCGTTGACCCCCGGGACATATAAAGGAACATTTGAAGGACAAAGAGGTACAGGGACACTGGACACCATGCACAGGCATGTTACAGGTCTTCAATATACAGCTGTTCCGTATACTGCGATTTTTTTTTTCAGATGCAATTGGAAAATTGCATTGAAAAATGAATTTCACATACTACATTTAATGAGTTTCGAGTGTCTGTTGCTGCTGGTGGCTCGCTGGCCCTCATATCCATCACAGCCTGGTTGATCTGGCACTTAGTAAAGATATACACTTGTTCAATTTCCTCTTTAAGACTTCTACGTGTGTCTCAAACATTGCTTCTGATATCTTCTAGTAAGACGTTGAATAGTCTGGAATCATGGATGTTGATACAGTGTTCTCTTATTGTGCCCACCGCACCCCTGCTTTTCACTTGGGTTATTTTACACTTCCTCCCATATCTCTCACTTTAGTATATGGCCCTCAGGTACTTTCAACGTATATATTATCATGTATCTCTTTCTCCGCTCTAGCGAGTGAATATTTAGGACTAAAAGGCGTTTCCAGTAATTTAAATAATTTATTGGCTCTTTTCGGGACGTAAATTATCTCTGTATCTATTCCAGCTCTGATATCTTCCCTACTTTGAACGAGGCCGTCAATACTGAACAATATTCTAAACTAGAAAGCACAAGCTATTTAAATAGCGTCACCATTGACATTATTTCCATTGTTTTGAAAGTTCGTCATTTTCCTGCTTGTCGTGGCCCTTATTTCGTTCTTTGAAAGAAAGGTCAGCCGCTATAATTACTTCCAGGACTTTCACATGTTCCTTTCGTTCAATTTGATGATCATCCTGGGCTTTGTATACAGTGTTCCTTTTGAGTTCTTTATTCTTTCCATATCTAAGCAACTGGAACTTGTGACTCTTGAACGTCATGTTCTCCTCTGCCCGAGGCCTCTTTAACAACTACTCAATTTTGGAAACACTTCTTCAATTTCGTTAAAAAAATGTGCCTATAGAGAGCCTACTGTGAATATGATAATAGTATACAATACCGATAGGTTGATGAGACACGTGTGCAACAGTTAGGTATCTTTATTCCGAAAGGTTTCGCCTACACAGTAGGCTTCTTCAGTCGAGTACAGAGGAGGCGACAGAAGCAATAGAGTTGTGGAGACGATGTCATCAGTCCATCACCCTTGAAGACGTAGTTTTGAGGTGGTCAGTCCCTCAGCCTGGAGAAGAGTTTTGCTCCATAGTCTGGAACAATGTTCCAGGCTGAGGGACTGACCACCTCAAAACTACGTTTTCAAGGGTGATGGACTGATGACATCGTCTCTACATCTCTATTGCTTCTGTTGCCTCCTCTGTATTCGACTGAAGAAGCCTACTATGCAGTCGATACGTTTCGGAATAAAGAACCTAACTGCTGTACATGTGTCCTACTTGCCAGTGTTTAACTGTGTACACAGATGTAAATGACCAGCGGGGGGACGTCACTAAATACTTTTCTCACTGCCAGTGTGCTCGGAGAAATGAGCTGGATGAACAGATGTCGGGGGGAAACCACACACAGCTTCAATAGTAGGTATGATAGGGAGGCCCAAGAGGCCAGGAGGAGGACGAGAAGGCAGGAAAGGCAGCCATTTGAAGTTTAGCTAAGTCTTGACCCAACACTCACACAAACAGTATCTAAAGTTCTCTATTGGTTTGACAATCTCTTTACTATGGGTAATAAACACATTTATATAGTCTTTATTAGAGAACGTTTCGCTCAAGAAAGCTGTATCTAGACTTGATTAAGCTCTTTTTGAGCCAATTGTTACTTTAATAAAGCTATTTTTGAGTCAAACATTGTCTTTTATAACTCTCATTGAGAAAAATGTCTTATTCAAGTTCTCCTTAAAGTTCTTCCTTGGGGAAATATACATCCTTAGTGTATATACCCTTATGTTTATATGTAGGTTGTTAGAGAGGACTATCTGCTATTACCCGGTGACCGAAAATTGGTGACTGTGTATTAGCAACCGAAGATCAACAGCTACGAACCAGCGACTGAAGATCTGGAGCTACGAACCAGCGACTGAAGATCAACAGCTACGAACCAGCGACTGAAGATCAGGAGCTACGAACCAGCGTCTGAAGATCAGCAGCTACGAACCAGCGACTGAAGATCAACGAAGAGAACTGAAAATCACCTGACAGTAGTTAGATATAAATCCTTGTAACCCAGATGTCACCCCACATACATCTGTTTCCATCGGTTTTCATTTTACTGACATCCTTATCTCCTCCTCCTCCCTCACTCTCCATTGTTCTTCATTGTGTCTCTCTCATGTGTCTTCTTTATCACACCCAGCATGTGCTTTCGGCGTGTCTTCATTATTTTTTTATTCGCTTTGTGTCTTTGTTAGCTGGCAAGGCAATAATATATATACTATATATATATATATATATATATATATATATATATATATATATATATATAAATGTGATGTACAGTGGATGTCAGCATATGCTTCAGTGGTTATTTCACCTACTGTGATTGTGAATGATATTGAATTGTGATACAAAGTCAGTTGTACCTTGTCTTAAACTTTTAAGTCAGAGAGATGTCTTAACACCTCACAGCTGGCGGAGGAGCTCCAGGAAGCAAGGGGCGCTAAGGCCAAAGGGAGGGGAAGGGGCTGTAAGGGCGGCTCTAATAGTGTATGTCAGTGTGGTACCCACTGTGGTGCCCTCCCCGTGGGTTAGGCTTGTCATGCCCCAGCCGCTGGGCGAGGTGGAGTAGGACAGGAAGTGGGTGTTTACCACATCACCTGTCACAAGCTTCCTCCCTGATGCCTGCCTCTGATAATTCATTCTCGGTTACTTATTGTCTGGACCAGACGTGCCTGGCGACTCATGTAAGGTGGTGCTGCTGCTGGTGCTGCTTCTGTTGTTGTTGCTGCTGTTGCTAATGTCACCACAGCTACGAGGACTGACTGAGGGCACTGAATCTGCACTCTCTGGACAGGTGTAAAATTGGGGTATTTTATTGAAGTGTACGAATGGAAGACAAGAATACATAAAGGGATATAAATAAAGTGCTGAAATTATCTATGACAGGACTCGAAGCAGTGGGTTCAAGTTGGAAAAATAGGCTTAGAAAGGATATAGAAAAGTACTGATTTGGTAATAGAGTTGCAGATGAGTGGCACAAACTCCCGAGTAGAGTCATTGAGGCGAGAACTTTGGTCTGGACAGGTTGGACAGGTACATGAGTGGGTGTGAGTTAGACCTGCATAGCAACGAGTCATAGCATGGAGAAACACTGCAGCAGGCCCACTGTCCCGTGCTGGCCAGATCCTTCTCAAATCCAGTCTCTTCTCAGCCAACCTGTTATTATTAGTCTACCGAAGAAATCATCTTTATAAACATGTCTTAACTGACTCTTCACGTCACTACGCTCCTTATATATACGCGCATCCTATCTCCTCAGATCTGTTTGTGACTTTATAAAACCCGCTGTGTGGGCGAAGCGTTGTCAATAAAGGATCCCATTATACTGCTTTTGTGTCTCTATTTTTTACATGGTCTCGTTATTTTACGCCATTAGCCTCCATCCAGGTGTGTTACACCTGGACGTGAGGATATAACATACTTGAAAGAAGAAAGGAAGCACTTTTTTCCTGTTTGCTAATGGCATTCCTCAACATGTTCGTACCTCATTTGGCAGACAGAAGAAGTGCGAACGATCTCGAGGCGCTGAGAGACGGAGAGAGAGAGAGAGAGAGAGAGAGAGAGAGAGAGAGAGAGAGAGAGAGAGAGACAGACAGACAGACAGACAGACAGACTGAGGATAAAAACAATAGGTACAAACAAATAGTTGAGAGATGCAAAAAAATGACAGTGAACACCCGCAAGGAAATGAGGGAGGGACGAGATGGAAACACTTGATGAGTCATGAGTAAGGTGGGTGTGCAGACTAGTGAGTAATGAGTGAGTGGGTGTGCAACATGTGAGCCTCCTAAATAAAAAGCTAGAACACGTGTGTGAAACAGGTCTAGCGTGTGTCCTCTTATAATAATAATAATAATAATAATAATAATAATAATATTTATTTCTACAAGTACATGCACGATGTATACAGGCCTAGCTGACATCAATGACATACTTCGTAGGAAATATTTCTAATAAATGGAATCAACTTCGTCATCATTCTCTGTGTCTCCGAGCATTTATGGAGACCAGAACTGAGCAGCATAATCTAGATGAGGTCTAACCAAATATATATATATAGAGTTGAAGTATAACCTTAGGACTTTTATTATTTATACTTCTTGATATGAAGCCAAGAATTCTATTAGCTTTATTACGAACACTTATGCACTGTTGTCTTGCCTTTAAATTTTTGTTAACCACAAGTCCTTGATCTTTTTCGCATTCACTTTGACAAAGATTTGCATTGTTTAGCTTATAAGTTCCGTAGTTTTTCATTTTCTTAAGAGTAATAACAGACTTATTTCATGTATGAGGGATTACTAACAGACTCCTTTCATGTATGAGGCATTACTAACAGACTTCTTTCATGTATGAGGCATTACTAACAGACTTCTTTCATGTATGAGGCATTACTAACAGACTTCTTTCATGTATGAGGCATTACTAACAGACTTCTTTCATGTATGAGACATTACTAACAGACTTCTTTCATGTATAAAGCATTACTAACAGACTTCTTTCATGTATAAAGCATTACTAACAGACTTCTTTCATGTATGAAGCATTACTAACAGACTTCTTTCATGTATAAAGCATTACTAACAGACTTCTTTCAGTATAAAGCATTACTAACAGACTTCTTTCATGTATAAAGCATTACTAACAGTATTCTTTCATGTATAAAGCATTACTAACAGTCTTCTTTCATGTATAAAGCATTACTAACAGTCTACTTTCATGTATGAGGCATTACTAACAGACTTCTTTCATGTATGAGGCATTACTAACAGACTTCTTTCATGTATAAAGCATTACCAACAGACTTCTTTCATGTATGAGGCATTACTAACAGACTTATTTCATGTATAAAGCATTACCAACAGACTTCCTTCATGTGTGAGGCATTACTAACAGACTTCCTTCATGTATGAGGCATTACTAACAGACTTCCTTCATGTGTGAGGCATTACTAACAGACTTCCTTCATGTATGAGGCATTACTAACAGACTTCCTTCATGTGTGAGGCATTACTAACAGACTTCTTTCATGTATAAAGCATTACCAACAGACTTCTTTCATGTATGAGGCATTACTAACAGACTTCTTTCATGTATAAAGCATTACCAACAGACTTCCTTCATGTGTGAGGCATTACCAACAGACTTCCTTCATGTATGAGGCATTACTAACAGACTTCTTCATGTGTAGGCATTACTAACAGACTTCCTTCATGTATGAGGCATTACTAACAGACTTCCTTCATGTTGAGGCATTACTAACAGACTTCTTTCATGTATAAAGCATTACCAACAGACTTCTTTCATGTATGAGGCATTACTAACAGACTTCTTTCATGTATAAGCATTACTAACAGACTTCTTTCATGTGTGAGGCATTACTAACAGACTTCCTTCATGTATGAGGCATTACTAACAGACTTCCTTCATGTATGAGGCATTACTAACAGACTTCCTTCATGTATGAGGCATTACTAACAGACTTCCTTCATGTGTGAGGCATTACTAACAGACTTCTTTCATGTATAAAGCATTACCAACAGACTTCCTTCATGTGTGAGGCATTACCAACAGACTTCCTTCATGTATGAGGCATTACTAACAGACTTCCTTCATGTGTGAGGCATTACCAACAGACTTCCTTCATGTGTGAGGCATTACCAACAGACTTCCTTCATGTTGAGGCATTACCAACAGACTTCCTTCATGTGTGAGGCATTACCAACAGACGTCTTAAGGATGACACCTGACATATTTATGTTAAGTTGTATGGTTTTTGAAGGCTTTATGGCGTTTTCGAAACCACCTTCGGCACTTTCCTTTTTTTTCGTATTCACCTCTAACCCCTTTTAGCATGGAGTAAGAAATAATCCTCACGGGTTTAGCATTTTCCATGATCGTAATACGTATGATTACAAGCTGCATGCACCAACAGTTTGATTGATCAAGGTGTCAGAAACGTGGCAGCGGCGACCGTGATCCCCACACGAGAGAGAAAGAGAGCGAGTCTGTGTTAGACACGTGCAATATCTGGGTATCTTTGTTTGTAGACGTTTCGCCCTCCAGTGGCTTTATCAGTACAAGGATATAATGTGAACTACATACAAGAGATGAGGTAATCAGTCCCTCACACAGTAGTCCTGAAGACTACGGTGCTCTTCACCAACTCCAAGACTGAGGGACTGATTACCTCATATTTTGTATATAGTTCTACAGTCTTCACATTATGTCCTTGTATCGTATTGATAAAGCCACTGGAGGGCGAAATGTATACAAATAAAGATACCCAGATGTTGCACATGTGTCTTAATTCTTCATCTTGTAGGTATAGTATACTATACATGTACAGAGAGAGAGAGAGAGAGAGAGAGAGAGAGAGAGAGAGAGAGATACACATGTAGGTGACATCATTGCACTGAGGATGATTCTGACACCACTCAGTTTGAGTCACCCCGGTGTTTACATAAACACACAAAATAAAAACACACTCACAGGCCCAGGAGCTGACAGACACATAAAAGGAAAACGCATAAAAACACACTCACAGGCCCAGGAGCTGAGATTCGAACACTGCGATCACAAATAGGTGAAAACAGATAAATGTCATCCAAATTTATAACAAACTATTTACTTTAAAGAAATAAATTTATTATTACTAATTTTAATATTATTATTATATTGTTGGTATTGTTATTATATTGTTGGTATTATTATTAGTAGTAGTAGTAGTATTATAAATCTATTCTCATACCTCAAATTAGAGGCGTGAAAATTTTAACGTTTACTGGTGCTGCTCAGAAACTGCTGCTCTCTCTCTCTCTCTCTCTCCAATTAAAGATACTCAGGTCTTATTCAGCAGTGTGTTTACATATGAGGTTTTATGGGTTTATGTCAGGGGTTTTAAAATTTTTGAAGCCACTAAACCAGTCTTGGGAAAAAAAATCTGGAACCTGATTTACCCTTGGGTCATGAAGGAAGTGACACTAAGAACATCTTTACAATGAGAAAGTTTGGGAATATTGACGAGTTGAAAATGACACTTTATTTAGGCAATGTTACGCATGAGTAAGAGGCTTTTTTAAGTCAGTGGGTCATAGGTGCTGGTCAAGCATGTTATAAGGCTGATAAGACGTGCAGTGGCTAGTAATAGTAGTAGTTGTAGTGGTGGGAGTCGTAGTAGTAGTGGTGGCTGTCGTAGTTGTAGTAGTAGTGGTGGCTGTTGTAGTAGTAGTGGTGGCTGTTGTAGGTGTAGTAGTGGTATTATCAATATGCTGAGTGGTGTGTAGCTCACAACAGTGTACTTGCGTGACCAATTGTACTGCTGTGTATCCTTAGATCAAGGGTGTATAATACAAACAAGTTGATGAATAAGACACACGTGCCCACGGCTACAAGAGATTTATCTCTCCACTTCCATTGTAAAAGTCTCAGTCCTCAAGTCTGTGTAGTAGACTGAAAAAGGCTGATGCAAAAGTGAAATATCTCTTAACGAAGATTCCCATCTATTGCACATGTATCTTATTCATCGCGTATTTGTGTTCGCTGATTAGAGTGGTTAAATTCCTGGCAGTTTCACCTATGTAAGTTTTGTTACAGCCTCCACATGGGATGTCCTAAGTTCCAACATCAACTGTCTTATTGTGACTGCTGTAACCCTCAAGAGTGGTGGAGGTTGTGACAACTACTTAGAGAATTTGCAGTCACAATTTTCTGGAAGACTGAGGGAAAAATTATGAAAGTTATTTTCTGAAGTCTACGATACCCATTATTATTTATTCTAAATTTTAGACAGAGAGCCAGAACCGACAGCAAAATAAGAAGAGCCGCTTCCAACATTACAAAAATGTTGAGCCAAACTGACAACGCAGCAGCTGTCACGACCTCGATCAATATTCACGACCTTTGTAAGGCACAAATAGAAGTCACAATCAGACAGTGAATGCAGGAAATTGCAAAATCCCATGTTGAGGTTGTAGCAAAATGTACATAGGTGAAATTGCCATGAATTTAACTATTTATATCAATGAACACAAGTACGTGACTTGACCCGATGAGTTGAAGGATGCAAACATTCAGCAGAGGAACTCAACTAATCCTTCAGTGAGATGGTTTGATGCAAAATTAGTAATTTTTTAGGTGACAAGTGTAAGAGACAATGTTAAGAAACTGTGCTCATTACGACACACGACACGATTACTAAGAACCAACGAAGCTATCAGTTGGCCACACTGATGGCGGTACAGTTGGTCACCATAGTGTACTCTCATGAACTACACACTGCTTAGCACACTGATTATATCACCACCACCACAACAAAATAAATGACATGGAAATGTGCTAACACACACACACACACACAATATGTCTATCGACAAGTTCCTTTCACAAGTGGTAACTAACTCACACACACACACACACACACACACTCTCTCTCTCCTCTCTCCTCTCTCGAGGAAGAGATGGAGGGATATTCGTGCAGTCCCAACTTAGATATTCTGAATTCAGAAGTTTGTAAGCGTCACTTGTGCCACCTGTGGACGTTCCCAAGTTACCCCTTCCCCCCTTCCGATTCTTCCCTAGTACCTCCCATCCCTCTGGTGCTGTGTAGCTCACTGGTGAGAGTATTCGACTCTCACTTGCATGGTCGCGAATTCCTTTTCCTGGCACGGAGAAACATGAGCATGTTTCCTTATACCCGCTGCTACCCCTGCTCACCTAGCAATAAAAGTAGGTACCTGTGTGTTAGCCAACTGCTGTGAGTTAAATAGTGCACCTACTTAGGGAAAGCCTCAGTCAGATGACCAGTAGCTCCAACTGAGGGTCATCATATGACTAAGACGCACGTCAGGAAACACTTATCCTGTTTCTTGACAAACCTTACCTAACCTAACCTACTTAGGGTACGCCAGTCATGATTGCGCCTAAGTATGTAGTTTCTTGTTTGGTCTCCAAAAATTCATGTTCTTCAAACCTTCATTACCTCTGCTCCACCCCCCACTCTTTCCTCATTGCTTGCTACCCTGCTGGAAATATCGCATATGTTGTTGCTACCGTTAATTTCATCTCTGTGATGGCTATTAAATCTTATTGTACTTCCACTCTTCATTCATTTAATTTACAACGGTTGATATTCAATCTTCATCTGTGTTCCATGGATTGATTTTTTTTTGTTTCTCGCTGTGTTTTGTGCTTAGATGTTTTTAAGAAAGGGGAATAGGCAAGATAGGTATAATTGGTTAGAGTGATGTCCTGGTGAAGACTGGGAGCATGTACTTGGAATTTGGAGTTCGGGAGATTGTTGTGGTTAGTAGTTCTGGCATTGATGGACTGAACACATCGACTCCAGACTAAGGGACTGATTACCTCAAACTCCTCCTCATCTTCCACTTTTTCTCTACATTGGACCGAAGAAGCCACAGGCTAGCGAAACATGGCCTGGTGGCTAAAGCTCTCGCTTCACACGGCGAGGGTCTGGGTTCGTTTCCCAGAGAGGGTAGAAACATTGGGTGTGTTTCTTTACACCGGTTGTCTATGTTCCCCATCAGTAAAATGGGTACCTGGGTGTTAGTCGACTGGTGTGAGTTGCATCCTGGGACAAATTTGACCTAATTTGCGGGAAATGCTTTGCATAACAAGCGGCTTTCTATATAGTAGTATGCCATTAATGTCAGCTATGGTCTGTATACCTTGTATATGTACGTTGGATTACGTGCGGCCAGCAGTAATAGCCTGGTTGATCAGGCCCTGATCCATCGGGAGGCCTGGTCGTGGACTGGGTCGCGGGGGCGTTGATCCCCGGAATACTCTCCAGGTAGACCTACTCACTGGAGTGGAGGAGAGATACATGATAATATGTATACCTGGAAAGTACTTGAGGGCCTTGTCCCAAATCTACACACTGTCGTAACAACTTACTGGAGCGAGAGATATGGGAGGAAGTGCAAAATAAACCCAGTGAGGCACAATAAGGGAACACTGTATCAACATCCGTGACCCCGGATTATTCAACATCTTACCAGAAGATATCAGAAACACTGCTGGTACAAGTGTAGAAGTCTTCAAGAGGAAACTGGGCAAGTATCTTGCCCAGTAAGTATCTTCACTAAGTGCCAGATCAACCAGGCTCTGATGGATATGTGGGGCACCGGGCCACCAGCAACAACAGCCTGGTTGGCTATGGGTTCACCAGACGAAAGGGCTCTGGTAGTATACCTGGAATGAGTTCCGGGGGTCAACGCCCCCGCGGCCCGGTCTGTGACCAGTGCGTAAATACCCTCTTGCAGGCGATAGGCTTTAAACCCCATTAACCAACTAACCATACGTAACGCCCTGCCCAGTGATTGAACCCGGGAGGCCTCATAAATGTAAAGCAGTTTAATGAGCAGATGGCGCTGACAGCCGCTTAGGGGGGGAGGCATTCAAGGGTAAGGGTACGAGATGGGGTGTTGAGGGAGGAGGGGGAGAGGGAGGGGGAGCTGCGTCCACCAATTTGTTTCTGCTTTCAGTGATGACAAGTGCGACTTCACCTCTCCCTCCTTCCATCCCTCTAGCTCTCTCCATCTCTCTAACTCCTTCATTCTTTCCATCTACCTTCCTCTTGTCTTCCCTTTTTCCATCCCTTTCTTTTTCACCTTTCCTTTTCCTGCCCATATTTCCTCTCTATGTACCAACTATCCCTTCTAAAGTTAGGGCTACCTGTGACCTGAGAGAGAGAGTGGGAGAGAGGGAGAGAGAGACAGGGAGAGAGAGAGAGTGGGAGAGAGAGAGAGAGAGAGAGAGAGAGAGAGAGAGAGAGAGAGGAGGAGAGAGAACAGTAACATTGACAACACAAGTCAGTTACTGAGTCAACTTCCACTTATTACACCGCAATATGATCCACCGCAGAACACAATGTATAAAAACGCACACAATAGTTGACTGACAGCACGCAACCACTGGTGTGTGTGTGTGTGTGTGTGTGTGTGTGTGTGCTGATACAAACTGCATGCTAACTTCCGCCCTCTGTTCACCCACAACAAACACGCACGTGCTGAGTTTGCTTATGTGTGTTTATTCATGTTCTTCATTTATTTGTAAAACACATGTGCAACACTTAGGTATCCTTTGCTCATGTGTCTTACTTATTAACTTGTCGGTATCGTATACTAAATTTATATTATGCTATTTGTACCCAACCATTACTGGTGACACTTGACTCTCTCAAAATGATTCTAACAACATGTTGATAAATAAGTAAAACTCACAATACCGTGACTGGTCCAAGTGGGACCGAAACGTCGTCGTAAGCTCCCCGCTCCTATGTGCGGGTTATTTGTGCGACATGCTCATTGAAGTCAGGTATAGATATTAATAAGTCAGAGAAAAGGGAATTTATGTACATTTTTAATTTATTCCGTCACGCACTAGGAACTAGGAAGGAAATTTAGAATACAATTTGGGTATATTGTGTCAGGAATTTGGAATAATAATAGGAGAGAAATAAACAATGAAATTAATATAGGAATGCAATTCACTATAACATGAAAATATATTAGTATATTTACAGAGTAACTTTCAGCGTAAACAGACTTATGTTATACTACTTAGGCTTAGTTTTGTTTATACACGGAGACTGTTGCATCCTCACATACTTCTTAGTCTTAGACTAGTGTTGGAATACGTCATGTGTGGTGGGGGAATACGTCATGTGTGGTGGGGGAATACGTCATGTGTGGTGGGGGAATACGTCATGTGTGGTGGGGGAATACGTCATGTGTGGTGGGGGAATACGTCATGTGTGGTGGGTACTACCACAGGACGGTAGTACCTCCCTGGGTGGTTGCTGTCTACCAACATACTACTACAGGACGGTAGTACCTCCCTGGGTGGTTGCTGTCTACCAACATACTACCACAGGACGGTAGTACCTCCCTAGGTGGTTGCTGTCTACCAACATACTACTACAGGACGGTAGTACCTCCCTGGGTGGTTGCTGTCTACCAACATACTACCACAGGACGGTAGTACCTCCCTGGGTGGTTGCTGTCTACCAACATACTACCACAGGACGGTAGTACCTCCCTGGGTGGTTGCTGTCTACCAACATACTACCACATGACGGTAGTACCTCCCTGGGTGCTTGCTGTCTATCAACATTCTACCACAGGACGGAAGTACCTCCCTTGGTGGTTGCTGTCTACCAACATACTTCCACAGGACGGCAGTACCTCCCTGGGTGGTTGCTGTCTACCAACATACTACCACAGGACGGTAGTACCTCCCTAGGTGGTTGCTGTCTACCAACATACTACTACAGGACGGTAGTACCTCCCTGGGTGGTTGCTGTCTACCAACATACTACCACAGGACGGTAGTACCTCCCTAGGTGGTTGCTGTCTACCAATATACTACCACAGGACGGTAGTACCTCCCTGGGTGGTTGCTGTCTACCAACATACTACCACAGGACGGTAGTACCTCCCTGGGTGGTTGCTGTCTACCAACATACTACCACAGGACGGTAGTACCTCCCTGGGTGGTTGCTGTCTACCAACATACTACTACAGGACGGTAGTACCTCCCTGGGTGGTTGCTGTCTACCAACATACTACCACAGGACGGTAGTACCTCCCTAGGTGGTTGCTGTCTACCAACATACTACCACAGGACGGTAGTACCTCCCTTGGTGGTTGCTCTCTACCAACTTACTACCATAGGACGGTAGTACCTCCTTGGGTTTCTGTTGTCTACCAATATACTACCACAGGACGGCAGTACCTCCCTGGGTGGTTGCTGTCTACCAACATACTACCACAGGACGGCAGTACCTCCCTTGGTGGTTGCTGTCTACCAACATACTACCACAGGACGGTAGTACCTCCTGGGTGGTTGCTGTCTACCAACATACTACCACAGGACGGTAGTACCTCCTGGGTGGTTGCTGTCTACCAACATACTACCACAGGACGGTAGTACCTCCCTAGGTGGTTGCTGTCTACCAACATACTACCACAGGACGGTAGTACCTCCCTGGGTGGTTGCTGTCTACCAACATACTACCACAGGACGGTAGTACCTCCCTGGGTGGTTGCTGTCTACCAACATACTACCACAGGACGGTAGTACCTCCCTGGGTGGTTGCTGTCTACCAACATACTACCACAGGACGGTAGTACCTCCCTAGGTGGTTGCTGTCTACCAACATACTACTACAGGACGGTAGTACCTCCCTGGGTGGTTGCTGTCTACCAACATACTACTACAGGACGGTAGTACCTCCCTGGGTGGTTGCTGTCTACCAACATACTACTACAGGACGGTAGTACCTCCCTGGGTGGTTGCTGTCTACCAACATACTACCACAGGACGGTAGTACCTCCCTAGGTGGTTGCTGTCTACCAACATACTACCACAGGACGGTAGTACCTCCCTAGGTGGTTGCTGTCTACCAACATACTACCACAGGACGGTAGTACCTCCTTAGGTGGTTGCTGTCTACCAACATACTACCTGTCCACACATATAATATATAAGTGGGAGGGGCTGGGTTTGATTGGTGTATTTCGTACGGGAGTAAATTCTTGGGTAGGTTTGGGTAGTTGTGATTTTGATAAGGACCTGCCTTGTATGGGCCAGTAAGCCTTCTGCAGTGTTCCTCCTTTCTTATGTTCTTATATTTATAAGTACGCTATACTTAACTAGGAGGAGGTAGACCCTAAACAGAAGCAGGAACCATTCCTGCCTCTCCACCAGATAAGACGACAATGCCTCACAGCATATCTCTCCAGATATAAATCCAGTAACTGACCAGCATGTGCCAATACCTGGAGTATACCTGGAGGGTGTTTAGGGGGTCAACGCCCCCGCGATCCGGTCCAGGACCAGCCAAGCTGGAGAATTCTGGACTAATGTCACAACGAAGCGACAACTTTGATGGATGCGACATGATGACGCATAACTGCGTCACCACACATCAGCCAATAGACAAGCAGTACAACAACGAGCAGCGAGTACAAATGAACAACAATCGTACCTGTACTAGACCTGTCAGCTTAGATACATGAATCCGTACGTGCTCATTCTTACCCTCCCCCTCTCACCGGCATTATGGAATATGCATATTTCATGTTCCTAACATATTCACAGTTCCTTGATAATGTGAGAAAACACGAAAGCGATTGGAAGTTCTAATCTTTTGCGATTACAAATAACTCTAGCACTTGGAATGGGGAACTTGATCATACGGAACGTGAAAAGGAACTTTAGAGAGTCATACATTCATACCTGGAGAGTATTTCCGGGGATCAACGCCCCTGCGACCCGGTCCAGGACCAAGACTGTATATAGATCACTTCTGTATATAGTGTGAACTGATTTAACCACACTGACCAACTTCTAGCAAGTACTTAGATATGTGGAGTGTGAAATCGGGGAAAGGTGTTTACAATACATTTTTTCTCTGTAACTTGTAACTAGACTGACAACATGTAGCTAGTGACAGCATGTAGCTAGTGACAACATGTAGCTAGTGACACCATGTAGCTAGTGACATGTAGCTAGTGACAACATACAGCTAGTGACATGTAGTTAGTGACAACATGTACATGTGGCTAGTGACAGCGTGTAGTGACATGTAGCTAGTGACAGCATGTAGTTAGTGACAACATGTACATGTGGCTAGTGACAGCGTGTAGTGACATGTAGCTAGTGACAGCATGTAGTTAGTGACAACATGTACATGTGGCTAGTGACAGCGTGTAGTGACATGTAGCTAGTGACAGCGTGTAGTTAGTGACAACATGTAGCTAGTGACAACATATAGCTAGTGACATGTAGTTAGTGACAACATATACATGTGGCTAGTGACAGCGTGTAGTTAGTGACAAGATGTAGCTAGTGACATGTGGCTAGTGACAGCGTGTAGTGACACGTAGCTAGTGACATATAGCTAGTGACAACATGTAACTAGTGACAACTTGTAACTAGACTAACAACATATAACTAGACTCCACAAAATGTAAATAGTGACATGTTTCCCAGGGCGAGGCTCGCCATTGCACAATTAACTAGACTGACAACATGTAGAGTGGCAACACGTCACTGTGTTTTCATATTCTTTTATATACAACAGTCTTCTTCTTATTATTCTCTCTCTCTCTCTCTCTCTCTCTCTCTCTCTCTCTCTCTCTCTCTCTCACCCTTGTCGAACCTCATCATTTTCCCTTTCCGTCCCAGCTCCTTTCTTTGTTTCTCCCGTTCTCCTCTCCCTCTTCCATTTTCCTCTCGGCTGACAGGAGACTGGGAAAGGAAAAACATGAAAACGCTGTCAAAACAGCGACAGGAACCCCCGTTCCCTCTGTTTGTATTGGCTGGTGATGTGTAAACAGGCACCATGACGTCATTCGTAAACAATCCCAGACGCAACCAGTCCTAGTATTTTATTTGGCAAAATTAGATACACCAGCAGTGTGCTGCTGTTGCACTATTCTATATGATAGTTACATTGTGACAACAATCAGTCTGCTGCTATACTATTCTATATAATAGTTACATTGTGACAACAATCAGTCTGTTGCTATACTATTCTATATGATAGTTACATTGTGACAACGATCAGTCTGCTGCTATACTATTCTATATGATAGTTACATTGTGACAACAATCATTCTGCTGCTATACTATTCTATATAATAGTTACATTGTGACAACAATCAGTCTGTTTCATTAGTATTCCATATATTTACATTATGACAACAATCAGTCTGTTGCTATACTATTCTATATGATAGTTACATTGTGACAACTCTCATTGTACTGCTACACTATTCTATATTCTATATGATAGTAATAGTGTGGAAACAAATGCTTTCAATGTTTTCATTTTCCATCACACAGGATGGGTCAATCCTAGTGTGGTGGAAGAAGTGGGTGAGGGAAGGAATGGGCATAGTGAGGGAGGCATCAGGATAGGGAAGAAGGATTGGGGATAGGGATTAGAGAGATAAATGACGGAAATGGGGGTGATTTAAGGGAAGGAACGAGGATAAGGATAAAGTGAGAGAAGGAATGGGGGTTAGGATTAGGGGAAAATGTATAAGGTAGGACTAGGATTGGTATCCGTTCCATTTCTTTCACCATTTCCCTCTCTCTCTCTCTCCTCTCTCTCTCTCTCTCTCTCTCTCTCTCTCTCTCTCTCTCTCTCTCTCTCTCTCTCTCTCTCTCAGCTTTTTAATAAAAAGAAAAATCCCTAAGAAAATAAAGGGGAATAAAATTAAATAATAAAACTGTACAAGCTTAAACAAACACCTGTCCAAACATGTCTCTTCATCTGTATCAACTCTGTAAAAATCTGTCCAAACACCTGTTCAGGCACCTGCCTAAATACCTGTCCAGACATTTACCTCAATACCTGTTCAAACAACTGTCCAGACACTTGCCTAAATACCTGTCCAGACATTTACCTCAATACCTGTTCAAACAACTGACTAAACAACTGTCCAGACACCTGCCTAAATACCTGTCTAAACATTGATCCAAACGCCTGCCCAAACATCTGTCCACACATTTTATATGCCTGTCCAAACACCTGTACAAGAACCTGTCCAAACAATTGCTCAAACACTTGTGCAAAAACCTTCCCAAACATCCGTACAAACACCCTTTCAAACAGCTGTATAGACAGCTATTCAAATACCCATCAAAACACCTGCTCAAATAACTGTACAAACATATAACAAAAACATAGCATTAATATGCTTCCAAACAAATAAATACTTAGTCTAAACAGGAGGAGGAGGAGGGGATGAAGAGGGGAGGAGAAGGACGATGAAGAGGGGAGGAAAAGGATGATGAATAGGGAAGGAGAAGGACGATGAAGAGGGGAGGAAGAGGACGATGAAGAGGGAAGGAGGAAGAGGACGATGAAGAGGGAGGAGAAGGATGATGAAGAGGGGAGGAAAAGGATGATGAATAGGGAAATAGGGAAGGAGAAGGACGATGAAGAGGGGAGGAAGAGGACGATGAAGAGGGAAGGAGGAAGAGGACGATGAAGAGGGAAGGAGGAAGAGGACGATGAAGAGGGAGGAGAAGGATGACGAATAGGAGAGGGAGGAGGAGGACGACGATTAAGAATGGAGGGAGGTGGTCGATGAAGAGGGGAGGGAGAAGGAGGATAAGGAAGAGGGAAGGGAGAAGGAGGATAAGGAAGAGGGGAGGGAAGAGGACGAGGAAGAGGGGAGGGAGGATGACGAGGAAGAGGACAGATTTTGGGCCCATTCGCCTCCATTTGTGCCTTATGAAAAGCCAGGAAGGAATACCCAAGAATGAGAGGGTAGGAATACCCAAGAATGAGAGGGTAGGAATACCCAAGAATGAGAGGGTAGGAATACCCAAGAATGAGAGGGAAAGAATACCCAAGAATGAGAGGGAGGGAAGGAATACCCAAGAATGAGAGGGAAGGAATACCCAAGAATGAGAGGGAAGGAATACCCAAGAATGAGAGGGAAAGAATACCCAAGAATGAGAGGGAGGGAATACCCAAGAATGAGAGGGAAGGAATACCCAAAAATAAGAGGGAAAGAGTACCCAAGAATGAGAGGGAAGGAATACCCAAGAATGAGAGGGAGGGAAGGCATACACAAGAATGAGAGGGAAGGAATACCCAAGAAAGAGATGGAAGGAATACCCAAGAATGAGAGGGAAGGAATACCCAAGAATGAAAGGGAAGGAATACCCAAGAATGAGAGGGAAGGAATACCCAAGAATGAGAGGGAAGGAATGCCCAAGAATGAGGGGAAAGAATACCCAAGAATAAGAGGGCAGGAATACCCAAGAATGAGAGGGAAGGAATACCTAAGTATGAGAGGGAAGGAATACTCACGAATGATAAGGCACGAAGATTCACGAATGTGTTGTGTTCGTGTCTTGTCTCCATTCTCTGATAATTTTTTCCTAGTGTTCATTGACTGTATGTTCGTGTGTGTTTGCGTGTGTGTGTGTGTTTGTGTTTGTGTATGTATGTGTATTTTGCTTGCGTGTTTGAATAAAGGATATGTATGTGTGTTTGTGTGCGCGTTCGTGTGTGTGTGTGTATTTCTTTGCATGTTCGAATGTGTGCTTATGTTCGTATGAGTGTGTACATCTGTACATTGTACATCTGTGCATTACTGCACCTGTGTACGACTACCTGTAGAAGTGCAACAATATTACATTGTCACTGTTACCCTGGGAGGGTTACTAACCCAGGATAACCAGTGTGGCTTCTCGTTGCAGGTGTCTCACTGTTACCCTGGGAGGGTTACTAACCCAGGATAACCCAAGATAACCAGTGTGGCTTCTCGTTGCAGGTGTCTCACTGTTACCCTGGGAGGGTTACTAACCCAGGATAACCCAAGATAACCAGTGTGGCTTCTCGTTGCAGGTGTCTCACTGTTACCCTGGGAGGGTTACTAACCCAGGATAACCCAAGATAACCAGTGTGGCTTCTCGTTGCAGGTGTCTCGATAAAAAGAGGTTTTCTAATGAATGTTGCCGACCATTTGATAAGAGACATGTACAACTCTTGAGTATCCTTATTGCCGAAAATTTTCCCCTGCACAGCAGGCTTCTTCAATTGAATGCACAAGTGACTTGAATACAGGATTAGATTAGATTTTGCCGCCGAAGTGGCTAGTTTATTGTGCACCCCATATCCATCCTGTGGACGATAGTGGAAAAATAAACACATAAGCAGTTTATTTTTCCATTGTGTCGGTATTTTATACCATTTATTTCCATTGTGGACGGTAGTGGCTAGTTTATTGTGCACCCCATATCCATCCTGTGGAGGGTAGCGCAGGAGCATATGGATACACAAAATTCCTACGAACTAGGCCATAAAAGGGGTTTACAGTAGAACATCTGGATTTATATCTACAATTCACTTATCTGTTACAAGCAAATTTGGGAAATTTACTTTAATATACCAGTTATCTTATTTTCATTAATTAGATATCTTGACATATCACATAGGTTATTATACTGTCTATTTCTGTATTCTTCAATAATTGGACAATTAAGCACATAGTGTTCAAGATAATACCGTAGGGCTGACCACATACTTTGCATTTGGTTTGATTATCTGTGTATCTGCCAAACTACTAGAAGTACTTGTGACCAAGCCTATGCCTGGCTACCACAACATCAGTCAGTTTGTTTATATTGCAGGTTGATACAGGAGACATGGGTAGAAGATGAGAGGTAATTTGAGGTGTTCAGTCCCATAGCCTTGATTGAAGGTGGTCAGTCTGTTTCAGTAATTATCTCTCAATTATGATAAGAATCCTCACTTAGAGCGTTCGGTTATCGAAAGAATTAAGGGAATTAGGTGTGCGGATACTATGTTATTGATGGGCTCTTACTAAGACTTTTTACTCTTATGACTTTTGCCGTAACTTTCATAGTTTTTTTTATGAATTTTTGAAAGTGAGTCCAAACAGACATTATTCCTACTTACGAGTGCGTGAACGATTAGGAAGATCCCTCTCACAGACTCCTAGAACCACACTCCTTCACATCTTACTCTGGGGAAGGAGTTAGGGCTCCCTGATTGGCTATTGACGATAACGAAGTGTTCCACTCTTGGCTGGAGCTTACATCACGCAGATACTGTGAGTTTTAGGACTTACTTGCCCTAGATTCAACCCCCCACCCGTTCCCTGATGTATCCTGCAACATGATTAACCTCAGGACTTTTGCAAAGTCGGCCAATAATAAGTCCATTAATTGACACAGTTATTAATTGATACAATTATTAACTCAATTATTAATTGATACTGTTATTAATTTGTACAGTTATCAATGTCCTCCCGACATGGGATAGTTTATTTCTGCTGTATGTGTGCAGAATATTCCAATACCCAGGGACTACCTGCTCTAGGCACTTCATACCCAGCAGGCTTTCCCATTAAATGGGTTGTATCTTGCTATCCTTCCGTTATCATTTAACCCAAGCCGTTTGCAGTTGAGTATCTATTGTGACATAATACAAATGAGAACACCCTAAACACATGACCCAGCCCTCACTCATGTTTTCCCTGTCTCGCTCAGTATGTTCCGTAAAGTATCTTATAAAACTCGTCTATATAGTACATTTGTGTGTGTGTAAATGAGGTTGAAAGAGTACATCCAAAAATCTGAGTAGTGCGTGCAAAGGCCTTTTAATCATGCGCTATTCAATTCTGGATCCACTATTTAGTCGCATTTACAAAAAGAGGATAGCGCATAGAGGAGCTTTATGAGAGAGCTTTATAAGAGAGCTTTATGAGAGAGCTTACTGCTTCACTTTGATACCTCTTCCCACACTGCCGTCTACTGAGCTTTTGTTTATATCTCACTTTTTCTATTGGTATCTTATTTATCAAGCCTTAATTCCCTCCCTCTCTGTTTTTCTCTCAGCTCTCGCTGTTTATAGTTGTTAAAGACACAAGTATTAATTGGAAACTTGAGTGAAGGCAGTGTTTCGCCTCCACACAAGGGCCTTCATCAAGTCTGATGTTTTACTTTCCAGTAGCTGCCTGTGTGTCGTCAGCAACACCTGGTTGGTACTCCCATGCTGTCTAATATTACTACTCTTATTTTCTGGTGTTCCTGTTTTCACTACTTTTGTGTTCCCTCTAAGATTCGATAGCTGTTTGATAGCAACAGCGCACATTTCCTCCCCACGGGACAATGTACTCGCCCCCTTCCCTTCATCATGCCTTGTGAGCAACCACTTTCAATATTCTGTTGAAATTTTTCGCCTCACTGTGGTTCACTTGTTCACTTAGTCTGTAGTTTGTGTAGGTGTTCACGTTCACTTTCACTTACTAGTTCCCACTTGGACACTCACAGGAGCTAATGGGAACTATTGTGTGTGTGTGTTTTAGTTACCATTTTGTCTTAGGCACATGTCGATTAGACACTTAGTTTGTATGCATGTATATATATATATATATGTGTGTGTGTGTGTGTGTGTGTGTGTGGGCCAGACGGCAGGGGGATTTTATTCTATCTCTAGGCAGAAGGAGATGTGAGATAAGATGAGACGTGCTAGCCAGCCAGGGTATCGTGTCACATAAACAGCTTGTACAAACTTCACCAACAGCACACTTGCACTCCTGTAACCAAGTGTTTACACTCATGCAACCAAGTGTTTTACACTCATGTAACCAAGTGTTTTACACTCATGCAACCAAGTGCTTTACACTCATGTAACCAAGTGTTTTACACTCATGTAACCAAGTGCTTTACACTCATGTAACCAAGTGTTTTACACTCATGCAACCAAGTGCTTTACACTCATGTAACCAAGTGTTTTACACTCATGCAACCAAGTGCTTTACACTCGTGTAACCAAGTGCTTTACACTCATGTAACCAAGTGCTTTACACTCATGTAACCAAGTGTTTTACACTCATGCAACCAAGTGCTTTACACTCGTGTAACCAAGTGCTTTACACTCATGTAACCAAGTGCTTTACACTCGTGTAACCAAGTGTTTTACACTCCTGTAACCAAGTGTTTACACTCGTGTAACCAAGTGCTTTACACTCATGTAACCAAGTGTTTACACTCGTGTAACCAAGTGCTTTACACTCATGTAACCAAGTGTTTACACTCGTGTAACCAAGTGTTTTACACTCATGTAACCAAGTGTTTTACACTCGTGTAACCAAGTGCTTTACACTCGTGTAACCAAGTGCTTTACACTCTTGTAACAAAGTGCTTTACACTCGTGTAACCAAGTGCTTTACACTCGTGTAACCAAGTGCTTTACACTCGTGTAACCAAGTGTTTTACACTTGTGTAACCAAGTGCTTTACACTCGTGTAACCAAGTGCTTTACACTCGTGTAACCAAGTGCGTTACACCCGTGTAACCAGGTTCTTTACACTCTTGTAACTAAGTATGTTAGACCAGTTCAACTAGGTGCGTTACACTCTTGTAACAAAGTGCTTTACACTCGTGTAACAAAGTGCTTTACACTCATGTAACCAAGTGTTTTACACTCATGCAACCAAGTGCTTTACACTCGTGTAACCAAGTGCTTTACACTCATGTAACCAAGTGCTTTACACTCATGTAACCAAGTGTTTTACACTCATGCAACCAAGTGCTTTACACTCGTGTAACCAAGTGCTTTACACTCGTGTAACCAAGTGCTTTACACTTGTGTAACCAAGTGTTTTACACTCGTGTAACCAAGTGCTTTACACTCGTGTAACCAAGTGCTTTACACTCGTGTAACCAAGTGCTTTACACTCTTGTAACAAAGTGCTTTACACTCGTGTAACCAAGTGCTTTACACTCGTGTAACCAAGTGCTTTACACTCGTGTAACAAAGTGCTTTACACTCGTGTAACCAAGTGCTTTACACTCGTGTAACCAAGCGCGTTACACCGTGTAACCAAGCGCGTTACACCCGTGTAACCAAGGGCGTTACACCCGTGTAAACAGGTGCTTTAGACATGTAACCAAGGGGTTTTCTCAGAGACTGCCAGTGATAGTTGCAGCTTGGGTACCAAATAATACTGAGTATACCAGTAGCGTGATGCTACCCTAGTCTGTATTAAAACCACCAGGATGATAGAGGGAGGAAGATGAAGCAGAGGATGCTGAGGAGGAATGAATGGTGGAGAGTGCCAGCCCTCATCTAACTGGAATACATTGGTGTTGAATGTCTTCCAGAAAGCGCTGGACAGATACCTAAAGTTAGTACCTGACCAGCTTGGCTGTGGTTCGTACGTCGGTTTACGTGCGGCCATCAGTAATAGCTTGGTTGATCAGGTCCTGATCCACCACGAGACCTGGTCACGGACCGGGCCGCTGGGGCGTTGATCCCCGAAACCAGGTATACTCCAGGTAATCAAGAGGATTTCCTAAATTATGGCACGGAAACCAAATTTCAGAAATGATCTTTGTAACACTGACCAGTGGGCACCCACACATGCCAGTAGTTGCGTGAACAGTTCTCCCATTACACTAAACCAGCATTTAAAGTTTGAAACCGATTGGATGAGTCGTTCTCAAGTTATAAACAAAAGTTGGGAGGAAAACAAAAAAATCCGGCACTTAAAGGTGACCCTTCGGGGATACTTAACAATATCACAAAGCCTTTACATGTATTTTTAGATGTTTTTATATATAATTAGGCATGAAATTTTTATTTTATATCGACTAATTTCACATTGTGGTGTTCAGACGCTAAATATTCAATTCCTCACGCTCAAAATGTTCTGACAATTTCCCGTCGCTAATTATACTGTTTATAATAATAAGCGCACAGTTTAAAGTTATTTATTGAAGATTCAGCTGATAATTAAGGTCAAAATATCTACTTTATGGTTCACACTCGCTCCAGTGTGGCCTTAACACACTCAAATATTAATAAATATCTATTATTATTTTTTTTCCAAAATTGTTCAAGATAATTAGTTCACTGATGTTATGGTTAATACTAGGTTCGTTGTTCAAGATTGTTAATTCAGTGGTGTTATGGTTAATACTTTGTTCACTGAGATATTTTGTTCATTGCAGTTATCCTCACTTTTAACACTTTAGTACTAATGTGTATATAACATGTTTAACTTTAGCACCATTGTATATAACATATGTTTAACTTATCACTGTAAACACAGATTTTGTTCTCAAAAAACATATGACTGTGGAAGCACTGGAGTAGGCCTACTGGCTCATGCTAGGTCCGTCTCATATCCAGTTATTTGTAAGAACATAAAATATTAAAAATATGGAAGCCCTGAAGTAGGCCTAATGGACCATACCAGGTAAATCCAACTCAAAACTAACCATTCATAAGAGTATAAGAATTTGAATCACTAAAGTAGGCCTCATGGGCCATGCTAGGCAAATCTTACTCAAATCCGGCGTTTCATGAAAGCATACGAATATAGAAGCATAGATCTACTGGCCCACTCGTATATTTGTCCAGCCTATTTTTAAAACTACCCAGAATGCTCGCTCAAGTGATGCTAGTTTACAGTTTGTTCCATTCATATATAAGTGTTTTGTTAGACTCGTGGTAGCTATAATGTTTGTCAGGAAACAGGACAAGTGTTTCCTGACGCGGGTCTTAGTCATATGATGACCCACAGCTGGAGCTTTTGGTCATCTGACCGAGGACTTCCGCTGGCTCACCGGTCCATCTCTTTAAAAATCATGGTTATGATTATAACCATTAGGAGTACCAGGATAATATTGCTACAGCCGACAGTAGTGAAGACTTGACGCGTCAGTGAATCAACTTACATTGCGTCAACCCTTCACTCTGCGTAGAGCTTTATGAACGTTTACGCAGAGCGAAACGTTGTCCCAGTAAAAGCTTGTGCTGCAACGTTTGTCTTTTTCGTCACATTTCTAAAACCTTTGTGTCCACGACGTAATGCGGAGACCAGAACTGCGCAGCGCAATGTATGGAGTCCATACCAAGTGGTTTTCTGGGGATTATCTTCCCCAGGGCCAGATCTCAGACCAGTCCTCCTAGGTTGGAAAGTGTTAGTGGTTCTGGAGATTATCTTCCCCAGGGCCAGGTCTCAGACCAGTCCTCCTAGGTTGGAAAGTGTTAGTGGTTCTGGAGATTATCTTCCCCAGGGCCAGGTCTTAGACCAGTCCTCCTAGGTTGGAAAGTGTTAGTGGTTCTGGAGATTATCTTCCCCAGGGCCAGGTCTTAGACCAGTCCTAGGTTGGAAAGTGTTAGTGGTTCTGGAGATTATCTTCCCCAGGGCCAGGTCTCAGACCAGTCCTCCTAGGTTGGAAAGTGTTAGTGGTTCTGGAGATTATCTTCCCCAGGACCCAGTCTGGGACCAGTCCTCGTAGGTTGAAAACGAATTATTACAGGATTAAGAACTATTGAACAGCATATAGGAAAGTAAAAGTTTGAATATACTAAGTGTAAGCAGATGTTTGTAAGATTTACCTGTGATCTTACGTGTTGGTGAAACATAAAACAGATCAACAGTCCTGCCACAGTGCAAAAAAATTAATATTTAACAAGCTTCCGTCTCACTTATTTGACAGGACGGTTATACCTCCCAGGATGGTTACTGTCTACCAGCCTACTAGTAATTGCATTTGTAATAGTAGAACTAGGAATAGAAGACCTAGAAATAAGAATAGAAGACTTAAAAATAGTAATAAAAGACCCAGAAATAGTAATATAAGACCTTAGGTTTTCTATTATCTATGGATACAAAGCTATGAGGTTAATATTTATAAGCAAATGGTGGTGATAGTAGTGGCGGTGATAGTGGTAGTGGTGAAAGTGGTCGTGGTGGTAATAGTGGTAGTGGTGGTGAGGGCGTGCAGCCTCGCCCCTCCTCATATAATTGTGCAGTAAATATAACGACACCCTCACATTATACGTAATTATTTTTAATAACAAGTAACGCCATTGCTGCCCTGTTAAGAGTAGCCAGACCTCCTGCTGCTCCTGCTTACCTTCTGCTGCTACTACTGCTGCTTACTTCCTCCTCCTCCTCCTCCTGCTGCTTGCCTCGCTGCTGCTGCTCCTGCTTACCTCTTCCTGCTGCTCCTGCTGCTCCAGCTGCCCCTGCTTACCTCCTGCTGCTGCTTCTCCTGCTTACCTCCTGCTGTCCTGTTCTTGCTCTTCCTGCTACCCTTCTCTATTTTTCTTGTTCCAGCTTCTCCTCCTACTACCCTCCTCTCTTCCTCTTCCTGTTCCTTCTTCTGCTACCCTTCTCATTAATTACTTCTGTTCCTGCTACCCTCATCTCTTCTTCCTCCTGTTCTCCCTTTACTCTTCCTCCTGCTCTGCTACTCTTCTTTCTCCTCCTCCTCCTCCTCCTGCTCTGCTACTCTTCTTTCTCCTCCTCCTCCTCCTCCTCCTCTGCTGCTACTCTTCTTTCTCCTCCTCCTCCTTCTCCTCCTTCTCCTCCTTCTCCTCCTTCTCCTCCTTCTCCTCCTTCTCCTCCTCCTTCTTCTTCTTCTTCTTCTTCTTCTTCTTCTTCTTCTTCTTCTTCTTCTTCTTCTTCTTCTTCTTCTTCTTCTTCTTCTTCTTCTTCTTCTTCTTCTTCTTCTTCTTCTTCTTCTTCTTCTTCTTCTTCTTCTTCTTCTTCTTCTTCTTCTTCTTCTTCTTCTTCTTCTTCTTCTCATCATCCTTGTCTTCTAATGTTACCCTTATTTCTTCGACCTCTGGTAAGTCTGTACCTTACTCCTCTCAGGCACACACGCACGCACGCGGGCTCAAACACTCACTCACACACACACGGACGGGGCCAGGAGCTGAGTCTCGACCCTTGCAACCACAATTAGGTGAGTACAGAGACAAATGTTCCAGAGATGGGACACAGCAACAAGAGGGTCACAGTTGGAAGTTGAAGACTCAGATGAATCACAGAGATGTTAGGAAGTATTTCTTCAGTCACAGAGTTGTCAGGAAGTGGAATAGTCTGGAAAGCGATGTAGTGGAGGCAGGCTCCATACATAGCTTTAAGAAGAGACATGATAAAGCTCATGGAGCAGGAAGAGTGTCCCAGTAGAGGCCAGTGAAGAGGCGGGGCCAGGAGCTATGACTCGACCCCTGCAACCACAACTAGGTGAGTACACACTCACACACATAGTTAAGACGAACAACCTCACTAGCAGTGAGAGCTTCTTGCACGCCCAGCTCCGAGGTTCTCACCCTGGGGGGCCGCGGACCCTCTTGGGGGGCCCGCTGGGTTGTTCCAAGGGGTCCGACAAGCTTCTCAATTAACGGAGATTATAATTAAAATTATTAGCATGTGGAAATGCGAACATTTTTGAGGTTATAAAAGGGGATTTTTTATTAAAAAAGGCTTGTTGGTTATTGGGGTTTGAAGCCTATCGACTACATGAGGGTCAGTAAGGTTGCTCGTAACCTTTTCACCACCAGAAAGAATACTTTATCCCTAAAATAGGGATTAAGGTATATATATATATATATATATATATATATATATATATATATATATTTATATATATATATATATTTATAGTATACGCTGAGAGGAATACACCTCTCAATGTATATACACTGAGAGAAATACACCTCAGTGTATATACACTGAGAGAAATACACCTCAGTGTATATACACTGAGAGAAATATACACGTCAGTGTATATATTTTTATGAAAGGGTTAGGAAGTACTTCTCTATTCAGAGAAAGTGACAACTCTGTTATGAGTGGCTCTTGAAGAGGGAGGCCTTAGTGCCGCTCAAGGGCTCTTGATCCAGGAAGCGAGTCCAATCCATATTTTCAACTCCAGCATTATTTAACATCAAGGGGAAGGTAATGTGAAGCCTTGTTCTCTCTTTACCATAGTAGTGCTCTTGATTCAAGGAAATGGAGTTTTGCCATTTCTTGGATCAGGCGAGACCACCACCAATACGCCAACAACTGTATGACTCCTACGGGTTTAGCCCTTAACATTGACTATAATATTAATAATAATAATAATAGTAATTTTTACAATAAAAATAATATTGAAAATAAAGTTATAATAATGTAATAATTTTTATATTAATAATATTTTGTATAATAATCATATCAATGAAAATAAAATATTGTTTATAATAATAATATCAATGACAAAATAATTTTTTAATCAAATATTAGTGAAAAAGTAATAATATTAATAATAATAATAATAATTCACTGCTTATTGGGCAGTTATTGCATTACGAACCTAATTAAACAAGTCACGGAAAGTTTAACGTTAATTACCAAGTTAATTAAGAAATTAGTAGGTTAATGATATTAAATAAAAAAAGAGATTAGTAGTTGAATGTTAGATGTTAGAATGGTGTTCCAGTAATGGTAGACTGTTAGAATGGTGTTCCAGTAATGGTAGACTGTTAGAATGGTGCTCCGGTAATGGTAGACTGTTAGAATGGTGTTCCAGCAATGGTAGACTGTTAATGGTGCCCCAGCAATGGTAGACTGTTAGAATGGTGTTCAAGTAATGGTAGACTGTTAGAATGGTGCTCCGGTAATGGAAGACTGTTAGAATGGTGTTCCAGCAATGGTAGACTGTTAGAATGGTGTTCCAGCAATGGTAGACTGTTAATGGTGCCCCAGCAATGGTAGATTGTTAGAATGGTGCTCCGGTAATGGTGGACTGTTAGAATGGTGCTCCGGTAATGGTAGACTGTCAGAATGGTGTTCCAGCAATGGTAGACAGAATGGTGTTCCAGCAATGGTAGACTGTTAGAATGGTGCTCCAGCTATGGTGGACTGTTAGAATGGTGCTCCAGCTATGGTGGACTGTTAGAATGGTGCTCCAGCTATGGTGGACTTTAGAATGGTACTCCAGCTATGGTGGACTGTTAGAATGGTGCTCCAGCTATGGTGGACTGTTAGAATGGTGCTCCAGCTATGGTGGACTGTTAGAATGGTGCTCCAGCTATGGTAGACTGTTAGAATGGTGCTCCAGCTATGGTAGACTGTTAGAATGGTGCTCCAGCTATGGTAGACTGTTAGAATGGTGCTCCAGCAATGGTAGACTGTTAGAATGGTGCTCCAGCAATGGTAGACTGTTAGAATGGTGCCCCAGTAATGGTAGACTGTTAGAATGGTGCCCCAGTAATGGTAGACTGTTAGAATGGTGCCCCAGTAATGGTAGACTGTTAGAATGGTGCCCCAGTAATGGTAGACTGTTAGAATGGTGCCCCAGTAATGGTAGACTGTTAGAATGGTGCTCCAGCAATGGTAGACTGTTAGAATGGTGCTCCAGCTATGGTGGACTGTTAGAATGGTGCTCCAGCTATGGTGGACTGTTAGAATGGTGCTCCAGCTATGGTAGACTGTTAGAATGGTGCTCCAGCTATGGTAGACTGTTAGAATGGTGCTCCAGCAATGGTAGACTGTTAGAATGATGCTCCAGCTATGGTAGACTGTTAGAATGGTGCTCCAGCAATGGTAGACTGTTAGAATGGTGCTCCAGCAATGGTAGACTGTTAGAATGGTGCCCCAGTAATGGTAGACTGATAGAATGGTGCCCAAGTAATGGTAGACTGTTAGAATGGTGCCCCAGTAATGGTAGACTGTTAGAATAGTGCCCCAGTAATGGTAGACTGTTAGAATGGTGCTCCAGCAATGGTAGACTGTTAGAATGGTGCTCCAGCAATGGTAGACTGTTAGAATGGTGTTCCAGCAATGGTAGACTGTTAGAATGGTGCTCCAGCTATGGTAGACTGTTAGAATGGTGCTCCAGCTATGGTGGACTGTTAGAATGGTGCTCCAGCAATGGTAGACTGTTAGAATGGTGCTCCAGCTATGGTGGACTGTTAGAATGGTGCTCCAGCAATGGTAAACTGTTAGAATGGTGCTCCAGCAATGGTAGACTGTTAGAATGGTGCTCCAGCAATGGTAGACTGTTAAAATGGTGCTCCAGCAATGGTAGACTGTTAGAATGGTGCTCCAGCAATGGTAGACTGTTAAAATGGTGCTCCAGCAATGGTAGACTGTTAGAATGGTGCTCCAGCAATGGTAGACTGTTAGAATGGTGCTCCAGCAATGGTAGACTGTTAAAATGGTGCTCCAGCAATGGTAGACTGTTAAAATGGTGCTCCAGCAATGGTAGACTGTTAGAATGGTGCTCCAGCAATGGTAGACAATAGCATTAGAAGTAAAGTAGTAGTAGAAGCATCAACAGGAGACGTAATGAAAGTAGCCGCAGCTGTAGTAGCAACAGCATCAGTAATATTAGTAGTAATAGTAATATTAGTAGTAGTAATAGCAGTTAGTAGTAACAACAGCAGCAGCAGTAATAGCAACTGAAAGAGCAGTAACAGCAGCACCACGAGCAGTAGCGTAAGCAGTAATAGCAAGAGCAGCAGCAGCGTAAGCAGTAACAGCAGGGACAGCAGCAACAGCAGCGTAAGCAGCATCAGCAGCAGTTGTAGTAGTATTAAGAGGGTGGTTTGAGGGAAAACGTTGGCACAAGGAGTCCGGCCCACCACCATAAATGGTTCTTCCATGAAGTGCATCAAGTCCCTCGAATCTTTTATCGAGTGTGTAATCACCAGCTGCCGCCACCAGGCAACGCTCTCGCCTCACACACTGAGCGTCCGTGGTTCGATCCCCGGCAAGGGTGGGCGTGTTTCCTTACACCTGTTGTCCCGTTCACCTAGCAAGCAAGTAGGTCCTGGGTTGACTCGTGTGGGTCGCATCCTGGGGGACAAGATTGTAAATAAGACAGACAGTCCCTCAATGATGCACTGACTTTCTCGGGTTATCCTGGGTGGCTAACTCTCCGGGATTAAAAATCCGAACAAAATCTTATCTCTTACCACCACCACCTTCGTAACCACCATCTTGTTATGCGTCTTAGGGCCTCGTGTTGGCGCCGCCGCATCTCCTAGGGGTTGAACGAGACTATTCCTCTCTCTGGAGTGTGAGAGCAGCGAGAGATAATGTGGCTGTCCGGTAGGTGGGCGTGGCTCTCCCTTCGTGGGACGTTGATTGCAGGTAGCCGAGGTGGCAACCACCAATTTATAGCCAGGTGGGTGTGGGTGCTCCTTGCGGGGGGGCTGTCAACTCAGCCGGGCTCTGAGGGGCTAGTGGATTTGGCAGGTCTGGGGAGGGCTAGAAGGTGTAGCAGGTCCGACACTCCAACAGGTTTCAGAAATAGAGTGTGAAAGATGAGTTGTGACAGGTGTGTGGGAGTATCGTGTGTGACAGGTGTAGGGGAAGATCAGTTGTGACAGGTGTGTGGGGGTAACATGTAGGGGAATATGAATTGTGACAGGTGTGGGGGGAAGATGAGTTGTAACAGGTGTGTGGGAGTATCATGTGTGACAGGTGTAGAGGAAGAAGAGTTGTGACAGGTATGTGGGGTGGGGGTAATAGATGTAGGGGACTTTTTGTTCCGGGTGTGATGTACTGAGACAGGTGTGAGGGTTCATCTGCAGTATGAGTGAGCAACAGTCACACCACTGAGCTCGACCGGTAAAGCAGCGGTCGATCTGACGCGCCTACAGCAACACACGTCATCATTACCTTTTTTTTTTTTGCGTCTGAACGAACGCATGCCATTGATCTTTTGCGTCTGTACGTACTAACGCCATTGGGTGCTTCTACGTCTGCAACAATGCATGCCATTGATTGCTTATTTTGCATCTGTATGAACTAACGACTGTAGTAACGCATGCCATTGATTGCTTATTTTGCATCTGTAAGAACTAACGACTGTAGTAACGCATGCCATTGGATGTTTCTTTCCCACTACGTCATCATTTGATATAATGCTACATCAGATGCCATTTTGGTAGATCTGAGGGCCATAACCCATCCTAATAACTATGTCACACTTTCACATAGAATTTGCAACCCGTTTCTAAGTTAGGGTTAGGCTGGGTAAGATTAGGCTAGGTTGGGTTGGGTTAGGTTAGGTTAAGTTAGGATAAGTTAGGTTTGCTTACAGCGGAATAACTATGAATATAAGATAACACGATAAACTAGTCTCCCGCGTGAACAGAAGACTGAGTCACTGCTCAGGGCTCATGTTGATGATAAAGACTCATATGCAACAGTTGGGTATCTTTACTGTTGAAACGTTTCTCCTACACAGTAGGCTTCTTCAAATGAAGTTGATGTAATCAGTCCATCAACCTTGGAGAAATAGTATTCGAGGTGGTCAGTCCCTCAAGCTGAATTCTTCTCCAGGCTGAGGGACTGACCACCTCAAATACTATTTCTCCAAGGTTGATGGACTGATTATATCATCTTTATTTCACTACTACACTGCTGCCTCTGTATTTGACTGAAGAAGCCTACTGTGTGGGCGAAACGTGTCAACAATAAAGATACCAAAACTGTTGCATATGTGTCTTAATCATCAACTATGTCATATTTCAACTGTTCAAGGCTCCCTTGACAGTCGCCCATTTGGCTGTTATTACAGCAGTGCCAGCAGTGCCACGATGTCTGTGTGGCACGGGTGATAGAGAACAGCTGTTAGGGAGCGGGTGTGAGGGAACCAACGTAGCGGGTGTTCAGATCCAGGTGTGGCAGATATAAGATGCCACACACACATATAAGGCAGACACCTATGACACGCCTCGCTTGAGTACGTCTGCCCTTACTTGGGTTCACTCAGCCAGAATAGCCATGAGCCATGGCTTCAAGATCCTCGTAAGATCAACACTCAAGAAGAAACATTACCTTGGATATAATCCCGCTTTACCTACTTACTCATAAGAACTTAAGAACTGCTTGACAAAGCTCCCGGAGAGCGAAACGTTGCCACAATAAAATGTCGCGTTAGTTGCACTTAGTGTCCTTTTACCTAACATCATTTTAATAGGCCTACCAGGCACGTTCTTCACGCAACCATTCTCAATCTTGTATCTATTGAACCTATGGTTAAACTTGCAAAACCTGAGACCGATTTCGAGGGTTCTACCTCTGGAAGACCTGGTTGAGGCATGGTCAGCTAGGCTGTTGGTGCGAGCAACACAGAACTCTGACAGCCAGGTAATGGTGCAGTTTTTACCTTGAAAGATTCCACCATTGTCCCAGCAATATTTTTTTTCATGTCTGCTGGTAGCAGGTTGAAGAGTCTTGGACCACGCATGTTGACACTGTTTTCTTATTGTGCCCATGGTGCCCCTGCTTTTTCACTGGGCACCATGGGCTTCATCCTATATCTGTCACTCCAGTAAGTTATAGCTTCTGTTTCTACTTTGTTACTTAGAGTGATAAACCAGAGAAGGAGTGATGGGTATAATCTGTCTTTTGTATACTATGTACTTGTTTATTGGTGGCTGCATGAGGTTGTGCTCTGGCCTCTGATCCTCCTTAATCTCATTCCTGTGGTTGTATACTGTCTCCTCTTTCTCCTTGATCCCATTCTTGTGGTTGTATACTGTCTCCTCTTTCTCCTTGATCCCATTCTTGTGGTTGTATACTGTCTCCTCTTTCTCCTTGATCCCATTCTTGTGGTTGTATACTGTCTCCTCTTTCTCCTTGATCCCATTCTTGTGGTTGTATACTGTCTCCTCTTTCTCCTTGATCCCATTCTTGTGGTTGTATACTGTCTCCTCTTTCTCCTTGATCCCATTCTTGTGGTTGTATACTGTCTCCTCTTTCTCCTTGATCCCATTCTTGTGGTTGTATACTGTCTCCTCTTTCTCCTTGATCCCATTCTTGTGGTTGTATACTGTCTCCTCTTTCTCCTTGATCCCATTCTTGTGGTTGTATACTGTCTCCTCTTTCTCCTTGATCCCATTCTTGTGGTTGTATACTGTCTCCTCTTTCTCCTTGATCCCATTCTTGGTTTTGTAGAACATGTTTCCTCAACTTGATCCAATTCCTGTGCTTGTAGCACAAACTGCCTCTTGTTGGAATCCATTACAATATGCTACCATTCTCTTTGTGAAGAAATATTTTCTAGTACTTTTTGATACTCGATTGTACGCTTGTGGCCTCTTGTTCACCATGTTGGTGTGTGTGTGTATGTGTGTGTGTGTGTGTGTGTGTGTGTGTATGTGTGTGTGTGTGCCGTACCATCAAAGGCCAGTAAAGGTCAAGTTGTGGGTGTGTTGCAAATACGTATAAATTAAGGTGTAGCCAGGTGGTGTTCCTCGGCTTGTCTTCTAAGATGACAGAGGTCTTCTTATAAGGCTCTGCATAGTTACTCCCTGGCTGTTTTTTCCCGCCTCTTAATATAAGTAGATTTTTTAACTAGATGTTTAGAGTAGATGTGTTTTTCATTAATGTTTTATATCGAGAGCGCAAATTTTGGAGGCATTTGGTGTATTTGAATTTTTGGCTATAATATGTATATAAATAATAGAAATGATGTTATAGTGTGTGGAAACTCATCAGTGATTATAATTTCAAGTCAAAATTGCTCAATAAACTGCATTTTAGTGGAAAAAAATAGCAAAATCTTTATATTTTCGCACCATCAATGATAAGCGTTCAGATTCGAACGTTGCTTGTGTTTTCTTGGGCTCCTTATTGGCAGATGTATGATGGACGTTTTTTATGTGGTTATTTGCAGTTCCATATACGTATGTCTTAGGTTTAAGTATTGCACCTGGTAATGGTTCATGTCATCATGGTTTCAGCGGTGGGTCTCCGAGAAGGTCCTGAGGTAATCTGTACCACACAGTAGCGTGTCTTACCACCCTGCATGAAGAACCTGTTGTTGTCAATGATGTAAATAAACTCTGGAGAGCTACCTCACTACCATATGTTTACACACACTCTCTCTCTCTCACTCTCTCTAGTACATCATTATAACATCAGTCACGGATTAGAAAGGCAAACAAAAAACAAAAGGCAGATATGGTTTAAACGGTTTGCAACGCCACTTGACGACTACGGCCATTTAGGAATAGCAGATCAAATGAAGTCAATAAGTGTAACAGGAAAGAGAGACTTGACTTTATCATTTTATTCAATTCTTTGTTTACGCCTGTGTTTTCCATCTCATTTAATCACAAGCCTGATACTAGATGTTGTAGTCCTGGATTTTGAGTTTGAGAAGTATTTTGGATGCATTTCAAATTCAAAATGTTATTTTTCTCTCTATCTCTTCTGGGCTCTCTATGATGTATTGAATTTGGGTGCAAAGTGTTCCATTTTTCCTCTTCTTCCCCTTGTACTGGTATATATCTGAAGTTTATTTCTCGTACCATTGAGTTCATCCTCTGGAAATATTGGTTGGGGTCTTCTTTTATTATATTGTCTTCTCAGCATATTTCAGTAAGCACACTATTAGCTCCCAATTGATGTTGTTAAAGTTAAATTTGTTAAAAATGTCCTCATGATTGGGTGTGTCTTGCTGATTAATTAAGACCACTGAGTATGCAGGTCTGAACTTCTGTTAGGTTGTATTCTGAGTTTATTGTTCTCGACAGTGTTATGTTCTGTATCAAATCTTCATTATTTGTGAATATAAGGTCTAGCTAGAGTTTAGAAAGACACGTGAGCAAACACTGGAACATGTTTATTAGAAAACGTTTCGGTCCTGGGACCTTGATTAAGGTCCCAGGACCGAAACGTTTTCTAATAAATATGTCCTAGTGTTTGTTCACATGTTTTTCTACATCAATTTGTCGGTATCACTTATACCAAGGTCTAGAGTATTTTCTAGTTCGGTCAGTTCCGCTGTTTGCTGAGTTCGGCGAATTTATTGCAGTCTTAGTAGTTGAGTGACGGTGCTCATCCGTATTGCCTCATGGATTTCCTCTGTTGTTACAGTCCTTGCTGCAGCCTCCCATTTTAGGCATCTTAAACTGAAGTTCCCAAGCACAGGATATTAGAGGCAGAGTTTCGGTTTACTGTGCACCAACATTATTTCCACTCTACTCAGCCTTGAGTCAGGCTTGTATGGTACTTGACTGATCAACCAGGCTGTTGCTGTTGGCGGCTTATTGACCCACATATCCATCACAGCCTGGTTGGTCTGGCAGTTAGCGGAGGTACTTATCACGTTTACTATTTAAGGCTCGTACATTTATTCCAGCAGTAATGTATTCTGGTACGGTGTTGAATAATCTGCCACCATGCATAATGACAGTGTTTTGTTTTTTGTGCCCACAGCACCCCTGCTATTCACTGGATTTACTTTACACTTCCTCCCACATCTCTCACTCAAGTACGCCATGGTAGTTTAAATGTTTTACTGGCTGTAGCAGGCTGTAAACTATCCCTGTATCCGTTCCATCTCTGATATCTCTCCTTCCCTGAATGGTGCCGTCAACACCGAACAGTACTCCACCAGACAGATTATAAGCGATTTTAATAGCATCATCATTTGTATCATTTCTCCTGTTTTGAACGTTCTCATTATCCACCCCGACACTTTCTTAATTTCCACAACATTTGCCGTATTGCTGTGTGTTGTGTTATTATCGGCAGTACCTACCAACCAATATCTCCAGTACTATTCTTACGACAAAACTGAACTCTGAACATCTTTATGTACTTGACCAGATGGAAGGGAGCTCCAGGTTGGTGCCGCATACTCGAGAATTGGTCAGTTGTACGCGATGTACAGTGGTCTGAATATTTATTTATTCGGGTTTCTGAAGGCGGTCATTAAATTTGTCAGACCTTGCATACGCAGCTGATGTTATCCTAGTAATAGTTACTTTGGTGTGTGTGTGTGTGTGTGTGTGTGTGTGTGTGTGTGTGTGTGTCTGTGTGTCTGTGAAGGATTCAACTCCGTCAAGGACTGCAGGAGAGGACCAGTACTGACAGACTTGTGGAAGAATGGTAAGTTCTCCGTTCAAGTTTTAATGGCGTGTCAGAGAGAGAGAGACAGTCGGCATCTGGAAGGGACCTGATGTCGGACCTCTGGATTCCTTCAGTGAGACTTGATGAGATTCCTCACTTACCTGGGAAAAAGTTGGCGTGAGTCTTTTTATTGTGGTGGTGGAGAGTGAAGTCTTAATCTTTCTAGGCAAGATTTTATTTTTTGGCACTTGAATTTTCAGGCTACGAGCTGTTATCCTACTTCAGCTCGTTTACTGACTGAGATGTTATCCTGCCTCAGTTCAGTAACATGCTATGAGCTGTTATCCAACCTTAGTTCAATAACAGGCTAAGGGCCGTTAGCCTACCTTATTTCAGTAACATGATATGAGCTGTTATCCTACCTGATATCATTGTTTAAGCAAACATTAAGTCTGGTCCTTGCTTGTTAGGTGAGAGTGAAGTTAGAAGATATTAATATGTTTAACATTCCCATGTTACACTGGTCAGATTACTGGAGTTCCGAGTCCGAAGTGGTGGCCCTCAGCAAAAGGGGTATCACAGGAAGAGGCATATCTGTCATAAGCTCCTAAAGGAAGAGCCAAAAACTAATATTGACCAATCAAGAGTTAGGGAATTTAGTAGGATACTGTATGGCTAAGTTATTTCGTACCACTGTGGTGAGATTCTGTAACAACCTATGTGATATGTCAAGGTATTTTATTACTGAAAATAAAAATTCCAAACTTATTAACAAATATCCTAAATTTGCTTGCATCAGATAAGTTAATTGCAGATATAAATCTAGACGTACTCCTGTTAACTCTTTTGGGGCCTAGTTCCTAGGCCTCTTGTGAATCCACATGTTCTTGTGCCACCCTCCACAGGATGGATATGAGACGCACAGTAAGCTAGCCTATCAGCAGCAAAATGTATTCTGTGGTGATGGACCATTAGAGGAAGAATTTTTTGGAAGAGGTCATATTGGAGAGAGAAAGATTCTGCCGAAAGATAAAGACATCGAGGACCCCGCTGGTCTTGTGAAGAGGACGAGGCTTGGGTATCAAACTTGGCAAGAAAGTTCGTGCGCGATATCGTATTTGTGCAGAAGTCTTTGTGGTTTCATCAGACCTGGATGAGGTAAGGATGTCAACGAGATTAGTGCAGACTTGAAGTGATCCACCAAATAAGGGTTTCATACTCAAGTGCAACTTTTTTTTGTCAAAAAATTCTTGTGTTTCCAGTTTCCAGTTTTCTAAGAAGTAGGCTGGAACGTAGGGGAGAGATAAATGATAACATATATATAAGTGGAAAGTACTGGAGGCCTTAGTCTTAAATCTGCACACTGCCAAAAGGCACTGTAGTGAGAGATGTGTGAGAAAATGGGAAATATACCCAGAGAAAAGTAGGGGCATCGTGAGCGCAATTAGAGAACATTGTATCAACATCTGTGGACCCAGACTATTCAGCATCTCACCAAAAGATATCATAAACACTCTCGGAACAAGTGTAAAAGTCTTCAGGAGGAAAGTCGACAAGTACCTTGGGATCAACCAGGCTATGATGGATATGTGGGCCAGCGGGCCGCCAGCAGTAACATCCTGGTTGACCAGGGAGCAGCAAAATTATCGAAATCCCATCAAATACAACTGTAACGTTAGCTTCCACAGTGACCTAGTGTTAATATTCCAGTGATTGTGTGTGGTCAGGTATTCAGTAATAGTTTATATCAAAGCGTTTGTGTTTCTGAAGAATATAACATCAGTTCTGATACTAATATGCGTAGGCGATTTTTGGGGATCATCGCTCCCGGTCCTAGAAAAAGCCTATGTATTGATCATTACACTGATGAATAAGATACATGTGTAACACCTGAGTATTATTGTTATGGAGACGTTTCGCCAACCAATGGTTTTTTTCAGTTCAGTACGGAGATATGCTGGAGACAGTTAAAGATGAGGTAATAAGTCCCTCAGCTTTGATAGGCATTCAATCTTTTAGGCCTTCATCAATCATCTGGTTGATGGCAGCCAGGCTGATCAAGAACTGACTGGAGGAACCTATCAAGTTCCCTCTTGCAGACAGCCGGAGGTCTGTTGGCAATGAAAAGAGGGTCTTGAAAAGTCTTGGTACCTGTACACTTACAAGCCTTAAAGTACCTGGAAAACAAGACGTGTGAATGAAAATATCTTGGAACACTAAAGCAGTGTTTATTGCTTGTTTTAATAATAATAATAATAATAATAATATAGCATTGTTAGCGTTCCATTGAAATTATTTTTGTGGGATTATTTATAAATTGAATTTAATAACGGGATAAATGAAACTAGACGTTTCTCTTCGTCCTGGACCGAATCAAGAGATATCTTCAGAGATAACTCAAACTGCGAGATATGTAGAATTAGAGATGGCTGGCCATCCCCTGATACATTAAGAGATAACCTGTAAGACAGAATTAGAGATAACCGGCCGTCCCTGATATCTTGAGAGATAACTCGACCTGTGAGACAGAATTAGAGATAGCCGTCCATCCCTTGAGAGATACTGTTCCCTGAGTAATGAAAAATGAGCCAGTATGCCCCAGGGGCGGGGGAGATAAGGACGACACACGTCTGACAGATGAGAGATAGCGCGTGTCTCCCCTGGGAGATGAGAGATAAATCACATTGGTTTGTGAGATGAGAGAGATACCCCAGCAGTCTGTGTCAGCAGTGGTGTGGTCATCTGCTGACTGTGGGCGGAAGGTGGGCGTGCTTTGTGGGCGGGGTGTGGTGAGGGTGGTAGGGGTGGGCAGTGAGCAAGAGATAGGTTGGGCGATGGCCATCAACCAGGCCCCAGACCAGGCTTGGTCTGGGGCCTGGCCTCAGGGGCGGTGACCTCCAAAAACATCCTCCAAGTATCACTCTGTCTTGTACCAGACCAGAGGAGGAAGTAACCAGTCACCACCTGCCCATACCAGACCAGAGGAGGAAGTAACCAGTCACCACCTGCCCATACCAGACCAGAGGAGGAAGCAGCCAGTCACCACCTGCCCATACCAGACCAGAGGAGGAAGTAACCAGTCACCACCTGCCCATACCAGATCAGAGGAGGAAGTAACCAGTCACCACCTGCCCATACCAGACCAGAGGAGGAAGCAGCCAGTCACCACCTGCCCATACCAGACCAGAGGAGGAAGTAAACAGTCACCACCTGCCCATACCAGACCAGAGGAGGAAGTAACCAGTCACCACCTGCCCATACCAGACCAGAGGAGGAAGCAGCCAGTCACCACCTGCCCATACCAGACCAGAGGAGGAAGTAAACAGTCACCACCTGCCCATACCAGACCAGAGGAGGAAGTAACCAGTCACCACCTGCCCATACCAGACCAGAGGAGGAAGCAGCCAGTCACCACCTGCCCATACCAGACCAGAGGAGGAAGTAAACAGTCACCACCTGCCCATACCAGACCAGAGGAGGAAGTAACCAGTCACCGCCTGCCCATACCAGACCAGAGGAGGAAGTAACCAGTCACCACCTGCCCATACCAGACCAGAGGAATGAAGGTGAAGGACTCTTGAACCAAGGCAATGAAGATATCCTCCTGTCCTTCTCTTGGGTAAAGTCTGATCTAAAGAAGGGGGGCAGGAGCTTATCCTTAAGAATTAAATAATGTTTTGGTATTATACACAAATAACCCGCACATAGGAAGAAGCGACTTGGAACATTTTCAAAGTCACACTAACACAAAAGAGTGAGGGAGCCAGTATATTTAGGCATAAGTATTCACAGTACTTGAATCTTCATGAGCTGAGATGTATTTCCTTACAGCTGTACCTCGTAATTTTCCTCTGTACCGAGGCTGTACTTGTCAGCCTTCTGAACTGCCGCGCACTGAGGCACCAACAGCTGTTGTATTTTCTGTACGGAATAATTGGTTATAAAACAACCTCTCCAAGTGCTTGTCTGCTCTGCTGACGAGTCTTCAAGAAGTCTTAATTGCTTAGATCAGTGATTCTCAAACTGGTGCGTGAGTCTCACTCATCTCTTGGGGATGTGAGAAAAAGCTCTGTAATGGCGGAATTCGTATTTATTATATTTTGTTCAGATGTTAAATATATCCGACATACCTGGAGAGGGTTTCGGGAGTCATCGCCCCCGCGGCCCGGTCTGTGACCAGGCTTCATGGTGGATCACGGCCTGATCAACTAGGCTGTTACTGTTGGCCGCACGCAACCCGACGTACGAACCACAGCCCGGCTGATCAGGTACTGACTTTAGGTGCCTGCCCAGCGCCTTCTTGAAAACAGCCAGGGGTCTATTGGTAATCCCCCTTATGTATGCTGGGAGGCAGTTGAACAGTCTTGGGCAACACATATCTTCAAATGAGAGCTTGACATTTTAAATAGATTAGTAGATTTCAGTGGCATACAGTTAAGGATTTCTCAGAATGCATCCATCCAGCTGATGGGATAACACCTACGCTCATTTTGCAATTGTTATATCGTTCACCACTCCCATACACAAGGCTCTCGGCTAATGGATGAAATGAAAGAAAAATAAATGATCGAAACTCAGTGGGCTATGTTGGCTGACCTGAGTGGAAATGTGACTAGTTTCTCCTTTTGTTTTCGTCTCCTGACTCGTTATATGACTATAAAGCAAACGAATCAATTTGAATACATTAAAAAACAGCTTTGTGAAGTGATGGTTAGTGAACTAGAAGTCAGTTACAATAACTAAACGGTTTTAACTGACCATAATTTTTAAAGGGGTGGACCGGTAAGCCAGCGGAAGGCCAAAAGCTCCAACGGCGGGTTATCATCTAAGACCCCCGTCAGGAAACACTTGTCCTGTTGCCTGACGAACCTTACCTAACCTAACCTAGAAGTCAGTTTGCCGGGAGTGCTGGTAAGTGGTTCAGAGAACCGAGAGGTTTTAAATTACACACATGCGCAACACTTGGGTATTTTTACCGTGGAAACGTTTCGCCACACAGTGGCTTCATCAGTCCAGTACAAAGAAGAATGGTGAAGATCAGAAGGAAGGAGGTAATCAGTCCCTCATCCTGAAGTCGATGTAATCAGTCCATCAAGATTGATGGACTGATTACCTCAGACTCCTTCCGACTGATGAAGCAACTGTGGCGAAACGTTTCCACGTGTGTCTAATTTATCAACTTGTCGGAAGCCCAGTGCACTCTGGTAGGTGTTACTCTCATATTGATATAAATATTATGTTTGTCATTATCTTGTGTTTATAAATGTGGTTGTGGGACCTGTCAGTTCTGAATACCTTGAAAGTGGAATAAAGAAACACAAATAAAGAATCTACGAGTGTTGATAAAGGTTCATAAGAGCTACCATTCAAAATACGTCTACGTGCTTGAAATAAATATTCCATTAAAAACATGCAAACTTACAGAATACAAAATCGCCAGAGGATGAATGGTGAAGAAGATAAGAGTGAAATTGTCCTCACTGCCAACTTGACTGACCTTAGTGCTGAAATGCAGAGGTCCATTCATCATATTGATAGTTAAACGACAACGTATCAGTAACATTATCCTTAATTTACATAATTCTTATTATTATTTTGCATTATCATTCATAAGATGTCATAACAATGGATGATTAGAATATATGCGATTGTCCTTGAATACAACAGTAAACACGATGTTTGTATGAGGAAGGTAATGGATGGACCTCTTGATGCGTGTTGTTGTAAATCCATTGAGTGAGAGTGATTGATAACGGAGGGGGGACGAGGAGTGCTGACTTGGGTCATAGTCTGGAAGGAGGTGCCCGGACTAAATTCCTTGGGAACCTCCCCTGGCTTAAATAATTAAAATGACAGCCTGTTAGCGTAGTTGTTGTTATTATTATTATTATTATTATTATTATTATTATAGTTGTAATTATTATAGTTGTAATTATTATAATTGCTTTTGTTAAGATTTTTATTGAGTTTTTGTTGAAAAGGATGTGGTGCTTTTAGTGTCTGTAATTCTCATTCATCTCTCTCACTCTCTCTCTTCTTAAGTATTATACTAATATATCATTGAGGCTCCTGGTGGTACGGCTTTTACTTTATAAATTTATATATATTTAATTAACAAAAAAAGGCACAATACCGTGACTGGAACAATACACACACAACCCGCACATATAAAAAGAGAGAGGAGCTTTGTAAATGGTTCAAGTGGGACCGAAACGTCGTCGTAAGCTCCTCTCTTTTTATATGTGCGGGTTGTGTGTGTATATATTTATTTATTATTTATTAACGCATCGACCGTTTCCCACCAAGGCAGGGTGGCCCGAAAAAGAAAAACTTTTATCATTCACTCCATCACTGTATTGACAAAGGCGTGCTTACACTACAGTTATAAAACTGCAACATTAACACCCCTCCTTCAGAGTGCCGGCACTGTACTTCCCATCTCCAGGAATCAAGTCCGGCCTGCCGGTTTCCCTGAATCCCGTCATAAATGTTACTTTGCTTACACTCCAACAGCACGTCAAGTCCTAAAAACCATTTGTCTCCATTTGCTTCTATCTAACACGCTCACGCACGCTTGCTTGAAGTCCAAGCCCCTCTCACACAAAACCTCCTACCTCCGCCTTCCCTCCACTACAGATTTACACACTCTCGAAGGCATTCTATTTCATTCCCCCTCTCTACATGTCCAAACCATCTCAATAAAACCCCTCCTCAGCCCTTTACCTGGAGTCTACCAGGAGGGCATTCCGGGGATCAACGCCCCCTCGCCCCGGTCCACGACCAGGCCTCCCGGTGGATCAGGGCCTGATCAACGAGGCTGTTACTGCCCTCCGCACATAGTCCAACATACGAACCGCATCCCGGCTAATCCGGCACTGACTTTAGGTATCTGTCCAGCTCCCTCTTGAAGACAACCAGTAGTCTATTAGTAATGCCCCTTATGGCTAGTGGGAGGCTGTTGAACAGTCTTGGGCCCCGGACACTTATTGTATTTTCTCTTAGTGTACCAGTGGTGCCCCTACTTTTCACTGGGGGTATGTTGCATCGCCTGCCAAGTCTTTTGCTTTCGTAGGGAGTGATTTCTTTGTGCAGATTAGGAACCAGTCCCTCCAGAATCTTCCAGGTGTAGATTATGATATCTCTCTCTCGCCTGCTCTCCAGTGAGTACAAGTCAAGTGCTTCCAGGCATTCCCAGTAGTTAAGGTGTTTGATGGAACTTATACATGCAGTAAAGGTTCTCTGTACATTCTCTAGATCTGCAATTTCACCTGCCTTGAATGGGGATGTTAATGTACAGCAGTATTCCAGCCTAGAGAGAACAAGTGATTGAAAACGGATAATAGTTTTGGTATTCCCGCACCTCCTCCTAATCTCCAAACTACGGATTCTCTGCATTATATTCACACCACACATTGCTCTCAGACATGACATCTCCACTGCCTCCAGCCTTCTCCTTGTTGCAACATTCACCACCCATACATGAGCATTGGCATAACTATACTCTCATACATTTCCCTCTTTGCTTTCATGGATAAAGTTCTTTGTCTCCACAGACTCTTCAGTGCACCACTCACCTTTTCCCCTCGTCAGTTCTATGATTCACCTCATCTTTCATAGACTCATCTGCTGACACGTCCACTCCCAGATATCTGTATACATTCACCTTCTCCATACTCTCTCCCTCCAATCTGATATCCAATCTTCCGTTACCTAATTATCCTCATCACCTTACTCTTTCCTATATTCACTTTTAACTTCCTTCTTTTACATATCCTACCAAACTCATCAACCAACCTCTGTTGTGGGGGTTCTTCTCATGGATTGGGTAATAAACACAGACATGGTTTGGTTGGAATCTGATGTATTTGTGGAAATATATGGGAGTGCACTCAGAGCCTGTAGCCTTGCCTGTCTACCCTACTCTCTCAACTAGAACTGACTGACTGCCCTCCTGAGGCGAGGGGTGTTTATATTCAAGATTGACTCCTTGACACGGCTTGATCAGCAGAAAAGATAGTAACGGACAGTGATCATGTGAAAGGCTTGTGACTTAACTAACGGCTATGTACTACTAATACTATCACTGAACTACTAGTGACAGCTCGGTCATGTTACGTATGTCGTCCCGACATAATGCTAATACAAACTAGAGGTAACAGGCGTACGGCTCTGGGCTGATTCTATACAATGTCAAAGTACACAACAGTTGAACATTATAACTACACATAAAGATATTATCGGGATGGAAATCAATATAATGGATCGTATTGTAATGGATCTTGTAATGCATTACTAGGTATGATATATCACAATTCATAGGAATTAATGAGATCAATATTAGAATATTATAATAAAAGAGATAAAAAAAATGATCAATCGATCTGTATTCATGTGATCTACGGATTCTGAGGAAATATATTTACAAAGAAGGAAGTGATTAACAGACAAGGCAGATTTAGTGCACTCAAATCTAGTACTGTTAAATCTCAGAATTCGGAGAGAACGTGAACACCAAAAAAAAAAAAATTCTTGAATAATACTAAGTTGATATTGTAACACACAGTTGAAATACAATTTAAACTATATTATTCATCTATACAGGTTATTTACATTTAACCCCAACTCTGCTAGGGTGAGACTGACATATGCTCATAGATTGGGTAATAAACACAGACGTGGTTTGGTTGGAATCTGATGTATTGGTGGAAATATATGGGAGTACACTCAGAGCCTGTAGCCTTGCCTGTCTACCCTGCTCTCTCGACTAGAACTGACTGACTGAGGCAAGGGGCGTTCATATTCAAAATTGACCCCTTGACACGGCTTGATCAGCAGAAAGGCTAGTAACAGACAGTGATCACGTGAAAGGCTTGTGACTCAACTAACGGTTATGTGCTACTAATACTATCACTGAACTACTAGTGACACCTCTGCAACTTCTCTTCAGAATCTCCCAAAAGCAGTGCCATCAGCAAAGAGCAACTGTGACAACTTCCACTCACACACACACACACACACACACACACACACACACAAACCTCTTGATTAAAAAAACACCATCACAAAAAGCACGGTAGAATTAATTCAAATTTTTATTCTCCTAATAAACCAGTGACTTGGAACTGACATACGAACTCTGATTCTTTTTTTCAGGTAAGTCCACATGAGGACGAACTCCCTCCCTCCTGGCACACCCAGGCCAGGGTGCACCGTCATGGTAAGTTGGCAATACTTGTTTGGAGTATTCATATGTAAGGGTGTGGTGGGGCGAGGAAACCCTCAATCAGCTCCCCGCAGAAATATCCAGATATTATCGCTGAAGTACCTTTGTTATCTTCTCCGAGACTGTAGGTCCCCTGTCTGTACTGGGGACCCATTTTCCCATATATTTACCATATTTTCCGGTATATAAGGTGCAGGTTTTCCACCACAAAAAGTCTTGGAAAATCAGCCTGTGCCTTATATGCTCAAGATCAGTGTCAAGGGTAGGCCTTGGGTTACGCTTTAGCAGTTGTTTACTAACGTTATGTTACAACTTCTCGGTAACATCGTCTTATGTGTCTTATATACTCATGCGCCTTACATGCCGGAAAATACCCTAAGCAAGGAAGAAACAGAAGTATTGTTTTCAGAGATATACTTTCCTGGAAAAGGGATAGAATAGCAGTGTTCTTAAAGCATTTATAGTTCTGCATAACTGTCAAATTTTTATTGAGAATGCGATCACATTATGCACTGACGATACAATTTTACATTACCGTATCAATAAAAATTAGCACAAGATTAAATTTTAAGTAAACGAATCAGGAGACTGTTTTTTGTGGTGCCTGACTCAGGCAGCACGGAGATAAATGGTATAAAATACCAACATGGCGGAAAAGTAAACACAAATGTGTTATAATGCGATCTATTATTGACAACGTTTCGCCCACACCGTAAACGTTATCATGTCACAAACACGGCCTGGTGATGGACCAGGTGCTTAGGCTCATTCAGTGCCCTGGTGATGGACCAGGTGCTTAGGCTCATTCAGTGCCCTGGTGATGGACCAGGTGCTTAGGCTCATTCAGTGCCCTGGTGATGGACCAGGTGCTTAGGCTCATTCAGTGCCCTGGTGATGGACCAGGTACTTAGGCTCATTCAGTGCCCTGGTGTAGATGAATGGTTCAGAGAACCGACAAGTTATAAATTAGACACATTTGCAATACTTGGGTATCTTTATCGAGGAAACGTTTCGCCACACAGTGGCTTCATCAGTCCAATACAAAGTAGAAAAGTGTAAGGAGAGGAGGAGTTTGAGGTAATCAGTCCCTCCGCCTGGAGTCAATGTGTTCAGTCCATCATTCTTGTTGTAAGTGCAGCACAAGGCCGTCGAGGTGGCTTATATACTGTAGTCAGGTGAGGCGAAGCAGCAGGAGGCGGGGTCATAGTGGTACCATCCACTAGTCGAAGTAGGTCTTCGTCCAAAGGTTGGACAAGTGTTGAAGAATTCGTTTGTATCAAGATCCCAAGATGTTGCTGTGTCAGACAGGATGTAGATGAATGGTTCAGAGAACCGACAAGTTATAAATTAGACACATTTGCAACACTTATATAACACTTATTGTTGGAGTTCGGAGCAGTACGAAAACCGGGGGTCCACTATATTTAATTCATCATGAACATGTTGACTCCATCTGAGCTACCACTGAGTCACCACTGAGTCACCAATGACCAGTACGATATTTGCACTTCAACCAGTTCTTGGGTCTGGGTTTATTACTAAGGTATGGTGAAGGTGCACTGTGGTGGGCTCAGGTTGATAACAACACAACTTAGTAATTTAAAAAAATAGTTTGCGAAATCTGTGATTGTAATGTAGTTAATTGTCCTTCTGTTAAACTGTTGTATGTGTGTGTGTGTTTCCACCTGTTTTTTTTCACGTGTTTGTGGTTGCAGAGATTGACTCTCACCTCATAACCGTATCCTACCTTGCCTTTACGACGTTTAGTCTCTTCTAGCCTTGTGGGCCCTGTCAGACCTATGTCGTGGGGTTCGGTTGATGGGTTTGGAGTAATAATTACAAACGTAGGTTGGCTTAGTAACATATATTAATGGTATAAGGGAGAACGCTCAGAGCCTGACCTGTCTCCTTCCTATGTCTCGTCTTGAACTGAACTGCCCAGTGCCCGGAGGGCACGGCATTCAAAGAGCTTGTGATGTCATGCTAGGTCAGCAGTGAGTCACGTATTGAGGCGGTGAATCAGTAACGGTTACTGGTATGAGTACACAGTAGTACACAGTACTGACACCTATCCTTAATGCTGTGTATGGAGTCTGCTTCCACTTCTGTCGATATTCTTGCTACTATGATAACCCCAAGGTCCTCTTCCTGCAGGGAGATTTTAGCATCTCTCCCAAGAGTATATACTGTGTGTGTGTGTGTGTGTGTGTGTGTGTGTGTGTGTGTGTGTGAGCACGCGTGTGTGTTTACTCACCTAGTTGTACTCGCCTAGTTGTCGTTGCAGAGGTCGATTCATAGCTCCTGGCCCCGCGTCTTCACTGGTCGCTACTAGGTCACTCTTTCTGCTCCATGAGCTTTATCATACCTCTTCTTAAAGCTATGTATGGATCCTGCCTCCACTACATCACTTCCCAGACTATTCCATATCCTGACAACTTTGTGACTGAAGAAATACTTCCTAACATCCCTGTGATTCATCTGAGTCTTTAATTTCCAACTGTTACCCCTTGTTGCTGTGTCGCATCTCTGGAACATCCTGTCTCTGTCCACTTTGTCTATTCCTCTCAGTATTTTATGTCTTTATCATATCCTCCCTGTCTCTCCTGTCTTCCAGTGTCGTCAGGTTGATCTCCCTTAACCTCTCATCGTAGGGCATGCCCCTTACCTCCGGGACTAGTCTTGTTGCAAACCTTTGCACTTTCCCTAGTTTCCTTACGTGCTTGGCTAGTTGTGGGTTCTTGTGTGTGTGTGTGTAATAACTAAACAGTGAAGAATGGTGTATGTTTTTGTTGTTGTAGTCCATTCTGTCTTCAGGAAGTGTTAACTAGCGATAGGTTAATTGGCTTTCTGCTTATATGCTGTGCTGGAGGGTAGGTGAAGGGGAAGAGGGGGGAGTGGAGTGGGGGAACAGGAGTGGGGAGGGGGAGAAGAGGGGACGGGAAAGGAAGGAGAATGGGAGGAGAGGGAGATTCAAGGAGCATGGGATGGGAGGAGAGGGGAGGATGGTAAAGGGGAAGATGAGAAAATAGGAATTGGAAAAGGGAAGTAAGGAAGGGAAAGGATGTAGGGAGAAGCGAAAGTTAAGGGAGGGAGGGAGAATAGGAGAACTGCTAAAATAATTGAAGGTAGAGATAGGGGAGCATGGAAACGAAGGGAACGAGAGGGAGACAATCAGGGGGGAAAGGAGGTATAAGAAAACAACAAAGAGAAGAAATTAAGAGGGATGGGAAGAAGGGCAAGGAAAACAACAGGAGAGGAAATGTACAAAGGAAGAGGAGTAGTGAGGAAGGGGTGTAGAGGCATGAAAGAAGGTAGATAGGAAGCGGAATGAACGTAAAAAAAATGATGAGGGGAAAGGAAGAAGGTGACGGGAAAATTGCCAGTGTAATATCCAGAGTGAGGCTCAGGTGAAGGTATTCAGGAGACAAGGGAATATTTTACTTTAAAAGTAGACCTTAAGGAGGAGTCAGGTGTCATGATGGGTCACATATTTATTTGACAGTCAGGTGGGTGTGTGGTCAAGGAGGCTGTTATTGTTTAAACTTGTTAGAGGTGGTGGGTGGGTGTTTAAGCTTGTTAGAGAATGGACTTATCCCCTGATTTGAATATAGGAACTATATTAGCTATCTTTCACATCTCTGGCACAACACCAGTTAGGATGGACGCAGTAAACACGTTCGTGCTTAATGCGTCTTTAAGGTGGGTGTTTAAAGTTGTTATAGGTGGTGGGTGGGTGTTTAGGAGGCTGTTAGAGGTGGGTGGGTGTTTAAGGAGGCTGTTAGAGGTGGGTCGGTGTGTACAAGTGGTGGGTTTTCCCTCCACAATCGAGGTGAGCCTGAAACTCGTTCTTCACTTGTTTTTTTTCTGACTTCATGATACCAGCAGGTGTTGCTTGACTGAAGGTTCAGTGGACATGATGTACCGTTACCATGAGTGCTTTCTCTCTCTCTCTCTCTCTCTCTCTCTCTCTCTCTCTCTCTCTCTCTCTCTCTCTCTCTCTCTCTCTCTCTCTCTCTCTCACACACACACACACATTTAATCACCTAGAAACTTAGAAATGCCGCAGATCTACTTTGTTCCAAATATAGGATTTGTGTATGTGTAATCGCCGAGCTCTGCCTGAAGGGGTAGAGCTCAAGCTTCTGGTCCCTACATCTTAACCTTCAATACACTGACGTATATAATTCTTAGAGTCCAGTGCTCACTCATACCCACTTGTAGATCCATGTATTGTGCTTCCTCCACTTCCTCTTCCACCAGGTCATTCCACTTACTAACTACCCTTACACCGTGCAAGATCTTAACGTTCGTCCACTTCCTCTTCCACCAGGTCATTCCACTTACTATCTTTACACCGTACAGGATTTTCGTAGCTTGTCTGTGGCTCGTCTGTGTGTTTAGCTTCGATTCCCGATACAGGTGGAAACATTAGGACTGTTTCCTTAAAACACCTGGTGTCCCTGTTTACCTATCAGCAAAATAGGTACCTTGGCATTAGTCGACTAGTGTGGGTCGCATCCTGGGGACAAAACTGACCTAATTTGCCCGAAATGCTCTGCATAACAAGGGGCTTTCTCTATAGTAGTATGTCATTTATGTTAGCTAGGCCTATATACCTTGTACATGTACTTGTAAAAATAAATATATATATATATATATATATATATATATATATATATATATATATATATATATATATATATATATATATGCACCCTTTCTATTTCCATACTATATCTGTCATTACCCCCTGAGTACCTTTTATGTCTTGATTGTATCTCCTGACCCTTTCCTCATCCACTGGTGAGAGGAGCAGGTCAATTAATGTATCCTCGTAGCTCATGTTTCTTACTTCCCCCTCTCCTCCCCATCCCTCCCCCCTAGACCTGACCGGTAGAAAATTTTGATCTTTATGGTGCTGCTTTGCTCACTTGAATAGGTGTGGGGTTCAGGCTGGTGCTGCGTACTCGAGGCACGGTCTGAAATACGTGCTGGACAACGTTTTTGAACGAGTTCTTGTTTTGGATCCTGAAGGCGGTTCTTTAACCTACGCGGGCGAAACGTTTCAGTAATAAAGAAACCCAAGTGTTTCACGTGTGTCTTATTTAACAACTTGTCCTATTTTACGAGTATACTATTAATAATATATCCCATTGATATATCCCATTAATAATCTATCTCATTGATATATCCCATTAATAATCTATCCCATTAATAATCTATCCCATTAATAATGTATCCCATAATCTATCCCATTAATAATCTATCCCATAATCCATCCCACTAATAATCTATTCCATAATCCATCCCACTAATAATTTATCTCATTAATAATCTACCCCTGTATCATTCTTATGGCCCCAACGGGACTCAGATTTTGGTAATTTCTGAGCCCTGTCATGTAGCATTAAATAAATTATGGTGCCCCTAGCCCATAGCAGAAGTCCTTGTGTAGCTCAGAGATCCAGTGAGTCCTTGTGTAGCTCAGAGATCCAGTGAGTCCTTGTGTAGCTCAGAGATCCAGTGAGTCCTTGTGTAGCTGAGATCCAGTGAGTCCTTGTGTAGCTCAGAGATCCAGTGAGTCCTTGTGTTGCTCAGAGATCCAGTGAGTCCTTGTGTTGCTCAGAGATCCAGTGAGTCCTTATGTGGCTCAGAGATCCAGTGTGAGACTCATAATGACGTCGTGGGAAGAGTGAGAAAGACAGATGTGAAGCAGTGTAGATGCAGACTTGGGAGAGGGTGCTTACTAGTCCCTCGTAAAAAGGCACAATGACTGAATACACTTTCAGAAATTCATAAAACAATATATGTAGGTTACAGCAGAAGTCACAGGAGTAAAGAAATGGCCATAGAAACACATCCAAAATACGTCCTTGATTTTGATGATAGAACTGTGAATGACTTATAGGGTGTATAAATCTGTACTGGATCCAGGGAAGGCAGGGTAGGGGTCGTCCTAGGAAAGGTTGGAGGGAGGGGTAAAGGAGGTTTTGTGTGCAAGGGGCTTGGACTTCCAGCAAGCGTGTTAGAGAGGAGCGAGTGGAGGCAAATGGTTTTATGACTTGACGTGCTGTTGGAGTGTGAGCAAGTTATCATTATTATGAAGGGATTCAGGAAAAGCGGTTAGCCGGACTTGATTCCTGGAGGTGGGAAGTACAGTGCCTGCAGTCTGAAGGAGGGGTGGAGATGTTGCCGTTTTTGAACTGGAGTATTGGTGCGCCTTTGGCAAGACAGTGATGGAATGAATGATGCTGAAAGTGTTTCTTCTTTTTGGGGTCACCCTTATTTGGTGGGAAACGGCCGATGTGTTAAAAAAATTGAATTTGATGCAGACATGACGGTATTGATGTGTTCCTCGTGAAAGGTTTGTTGTGATCTCTGAGTTTGTCTCATGTCTGGAGCGTCTCCCCGTCCCCTGCCAGGTAGCCTCTCCAGCCTCGCCTGGCATAGCAACAGTAGCAGCAGCTGTATCAACAGAAACAGCAGCAGTGTGCATCTACGGAAGCAGCAACACCAGTGTTATTTGTATTAACAGCAGCATTAACAGGAACCATAGTAACAGCTATATTAACAGAAGCAACAGTATCACCCTGTGTACCAACAAAAACAGCAGCAATGATATCTACGGAAGCAGCAACAACAGTATCGTCTGTATTAAAAGCAACAGAAGTATCAACAGTAATATCTGTATTAAAAGCAACAGAAGCAGCTACAGTAGTATCTATTAAAAACAACAGTAGCAGCAACAGCAGTAACATTTGTATTAAAAGCAACAGAAGCAGCAACAGTATTATCATTTGTATATATTAAGACAACAGCAACATCAACAGTAGCAGCAGATGTGACAACAGCAGCAGCGATAGCACCTGCTGTATTAACAGATGCAGCAACAAGATAACAGTAAATAAAACAAAAGCTTCATTTAGATTAAATGAAACAACAACAGTAAGAACAACAGAAACACCAATAACAAACAACAACAACAGGTAGGTGTGTCTCCGGCGGCTATTGATTGATGGTCTATCTCCGAAAAAAATTGAATCTTTTAATATAGGCAGCAGCCACACCAAGAAGCTATTCACTCTGGAATATTCACTCTTGAATAGTCAATTTTGAATATTCAATTTTGAATATTCACTCTTGAATAGTCAATCTTGAATATTCAATTTTGAATATTTACTCTTGAATAGTCAATCTTGAATATTCAATTTTGAATATTTACTCTTGAATAGTCAATCTTGAATAGTCAATTTTGAATATTTACTCTTGAATAGTCAATCTTGAAAATTTAATTTTGAATATTTACTCTTGAATAGTCAATCTTGAATATTCAATTTTGAATATTTACTCTTGAATAGTCAATCTTGAATATTCAATTTTGAATATTTACTCTTGAATAGTCAATCTTGAATATTCAATTTTGAATATTTACTCTTGAATAGTCAATCTTGAATATTCAATTTTGAATATTTACTCTTGAATAGTCAATCTTGAATATTCAATTTTGAATATTTACTCTTGAAATAGTCAATCTTGAATATTCAATTTTGAATATTTACTCTTGAATAGTCAATCTTGAATATTCAATTTTGAATATTTACTCTTGAATAGTCAATCTTGAATATTCAATTTTGAATATTTACTCTTGAATAGTCAATCTTGAATATTCAATTTTGAATATTTACTCTTGAATAGTCAATCTTGAATATTCAATTTTGAATAGTCACTCTTGAATAGTCAATCTTGAATATTCACCCAAGAGTATTCACTCTTTCACAAGCTTTCAGTTCACCAAGATCGTCTTTCATTAAATGACTGTCAGCCATGGAATCCAGATTAAAAATAAATGGGGTTCGTATCCCTCTCTGAGCCACAGAAATCTCTGCGTGGTGAAAGTCGCCTGGGAAACACTGAATCAGTTCCTGCAGATGTTTCACTCACGATGGACAGTTCTCCCGCACCAGCAGCCTCGTCCAGTGAAGGGAAGTGTGCAGAATTTTTTTGTTATAAGTGCGGTTGGGTGAAGTGTGATAGGTTTTCGCTAGTTCCAGTGATCATTTGCATTCCTGGTCCTCGCAGGGCTTACAACGCTGACCTGCACTTAAACCGACTTGTAAATAGAATTTGTTAGTTAAAAAAAAATTAAGTCTTTCGGAGACGTATTTTGAGTTGATCTGTGTGTCTCGTACTCCCAGGTGGTGTCTACCTGGAGAATATTCCGAGGATCAACGCCCCCGCGGCCTGATCCATGACCAGGCCTCTCGGTATATCAGGGCTTGATCAACGAGGCTGTTACTGCAGCCCGACTGATCCGGTACTGACTTTAAGTATCTGTCCAGTTCCCTCTTGAAGACAACCAGGGGTCTATTGGTAATTTCCCTTATGGCTGGTGGGAGGCTGTTGAACAGTCTTGGACCCCGGACACTTATTGTATTTTCTCTTAGTGTATTAATGGCGCCCCTGCTTATCATTGAGGGGTAGGAGTACCTTGCCTCACCACCACTACCACCACCTCCCATCGCCACTAACTTCCCTCACCACCACCTCCCATCACCACCAACTTCCCTCACCATCACCACTAACTTCCCTCACCACTACCTACCATCACCACCAACTTCCCTCACCACCACCACCTCCCATCACCACCAACTTCCCTCACCACCACCACCTCCTATCACCACCAACTTCCCTTACCATCACCACTAACTTCCCTCACCACCACCACCTCCCTTCACCACTAACTTCCCTCACCACCACCACCTCCCTTCACCATCAACTTCCCTCACCACCACCACCTCCCTGCACCACTAGCTTCCCTCACCACCAGCACCTCCCTTCACCACCAACTTCCCTCACCACCACCTTCCATCTCCACCACCCCCTCACCACCACCACCACGTACCCCTCACCTCCACATTCCAACACCAAAGGCCAGCTCCCTGGAGTGTGTTCTGAGAAGTTTCCAAGAGACTTGCTATACGTAACGTTGAAATATTGAGAAGTGTGTCGGTGGTGGCTCGCGGTCTACACAGAAAAATGTGAATACCCCAGCACATATTTATTGAGGGGATCCCACCACACCTTCACGCAGCTCTGAAAAAAAAAAAGACGGTAAATTTTTGCTGCTTTGGTAGGCTTAAGGGACACGTCAGTTCCCCTCTTTTCTAATAATGTTATTTTTCCCCTATAATCTACCTTGTCCATAATTGCTATCGCATTTGCTTTGTCTGTTTTCGTAAGGTGAAGTCTAGGATATTTCCTTAATTCATGGGAGGAGAGTGATTTCTTGTATATCTAACATACGTGTACTATGATCGATGCTACAATTTGTATGGAAGTGGAATCCATAAAAGACACAACAAGCCTCCAAGTTGATTACCAAGTTTTCCAGTAGACCATTGACAATAATGTGATGTTTAGTAAGGACAAATTTCAGTTGTTACGTCACGGAAGAATATTGGAAATTAAAAGATCAGAGTACAAGATAGACTTGACCACTCAACGGAACGTAAGTCAAATGTGAGAGACCTGGGAGTGATAATACCAAATCTCACGTTCAAAGAGCAGCAATGTTGTTATCGCAACTGAGATAACACACTACTTCAGTACTCTGGTATCACACTACCTCCGTACTCTGGTAGCACATTACTTCAGTAATCTGGTATCACACTACCTCAGTACTCTGGTAGCACATTACCTCAGTACTCTGGTATCACATTACCTCAGTACTCTGGTATCACACTACCTTAGTACTCTGGTATCACACTACCTTAGTACTCTGGTATCACACTACCTTAGTACTCTGGTATCACACCACTAGTACAGAACATTCAATACATCCTGGGTAAGCCAAACTTTTCTTTGACCCTTTAAGAACCCCGTAGCAACAGGAAAAGATGAAAGGGAAAGAGGGGATAGGATGAAGGGAGAAGGGATATGTGGGGGGGGGGGGGAAGGAGTGAGAAAAGGAGAGCAGGGAGAGAGGGAAGGCAATTGCGGAGTGGAAGAAGAGAGCAAGGAATACGAAATGGTAGGGGAAGGGAGGACAGCATAGTGGGAAGGCAGGGGTGGATGGATAGGAAGGGAAAGGTTACCTGGAGTCGCTTCCAGAGGTCACCGCCCCCGCATCCCGGTCCCAGACCAGGTTTTCTGGTTGCTGGCCTAATCGATCAAGCGGTTGGTACCTGCCACCCGCAGTCCAACTTATGCACCACAACCCAGTTGATCAGGAACTGTTTTGAGGAATCTGTCAAGTTTCCTCTTGAAGACAGCCAGGGGTTTGATGGTAATCCTCCTTATGCGTGAAGGGAGGTGCTGAAAAGTCGTGGTCCCTTAACACTTGGACTGTCTGCCAAGCCTCTTGTTTGACATGTAGTTATTTCGGTGTGCAGGTTTGGTACCAATCCCTCCAGTATCTTCCAGGTATAGGTTATGATGTATCTTTCTCGCCTATGTTCTAAGGAATACGGTCCTGGGGACGTCAAGCTCTCCAGTAAGTTAGGTGCTTGGTTGTGTTTATGCGAGCTGTGAAGATTCTCTGTACACTCTCATAGTCAGCAATTTCGCCTACTTTGAAGAGGGCTGTTAGTACACAGCAGTATTCCAGCCTAGAGAGAACACGTCACCTGAAGAGTGTCATCATTGGCTTGGCATCTCTTGTTTTGGTGGTTATAGTTATCCAACCTATCATTATTCTTGCAGTTGCGATAATAACGTTATTGTGCTTCTTGAATGTACAGTCTTCTGACATTATCACTCCCAGGTCTCTCACATTTGACTTGCATTCTATTGAGTAGTTTGAGTTTGTCTTGTACTCATATTTTTATTTCCTCCATTTTCCATGACGTAGAAACTGAAATTTGTCCTCATTGAATATCACATTATTTTTAGTGGACCACTGCAAGACTTGGTTGACAGCTTGGGGGCTTGCTGTCTCTTCTATGGATGCCACTTTTATACATATTCTAGTATCGTCTGCAGAGGATGGTGCAGTGGTATGATTTATGTCCCTGTCTGTGTCAGAAATGATAATGAGAAAGAGAAGTGGGTCAAGTACCGTGCCTTGTCCCCGACTGAACTTTTCACTATTGCAGTCATTTATTTCACTCTGTTTACTAATACTCTTTGTTAGGAAGTTAAATATCGATCTGCCCACCTTCACTGTTATTCCTTCTTATGCATTTTGTGTGCAATTACCTCATGATTCCACTTGCTAAAGGCTTTTGCAAAGTCAGTGTGTACAACATCTGCATTTTGCATATCTTCAAATACATCCAAGACGATGTCGTCATGGTCCAGAAACCGTGCTGACCTGGTTGTGGAGTTACAGGGATTCCACATGATTGGCATTGTTTCTTGCAACCCTTTCAAAGATTTTGATAATGTTTGATGTTAGAGCTTTTAGTCTATTCTGTATATTTTTTCCATTACTTTACTACCACTTTTGTGGAGTGGGACAATATCAGTGTTTTTTTAATGACTGTGGAATGATTCCAGTATCTTGGCTTCTCAGTAGAATATTTAAGGCACGTGGTAAGGGTTTCTTGTCATTCTTGATGAATATCAAGTTGCATGAGTCTTGGTCTGGGGCAGAGTGCATGGGCATGCAATCAGTGGCTTCATCAAAGTCAGTTGGGGTTAGATGGGATGAAAGGGCAGATGGAATGACAGGGAGAGAGAGATGGGACAGTAGAGGGATGGGATGGCAAGGGGGAGGGAAGGGCAGGGTTGAGCAGGAAGGGATGGGATGGGAGGGGAGGATGGTGGGCAGGGAGATATAGGAGAGCAGGGAGATATAGAAGGGCAAGGGAGAGGGGAAGGGTAGGGAGGAACTGGGAGCCAGAGAAGGAGTCAGAAGTATATCAGTTTTCCCTCTTGAAGATACTCAAGGAGAGGAGTGGACGTGAGGGAGGGGGAGCAAGACGGGAAGGGGAACAAGGGAGAAGAGAAGAGCAAGGGAAGGCGACGAACAAGGAAAAGACGAGATACACGAGGAGGGAAATAAAGGGAGGCGAGGAAAAGACGGAAGGCGAACAAGTGGATGATGGAAGGGAGACAGCACTTTAACACTGCAGACCTGTACTCACCTGACTGTGGTTGCAGGGGTTGATTCATAGCTCCTGGCCCGTGTATGTGTGTGTGTGTGTGTGTGTTCGGACATAATGTCATGAATAACTTGTTAAGATTAATGTAAGATAATATTTGATTGGCCAAACGCACATTTGATGCAGGCTATTTGTTTGATGTCTGCCTCAGGCGATATGCTTAGTGTTATGCTCACCCCGAGTTCTTTAGTGACTTTGCAGTCTTTGTCCCTAAAACCCACACTTCCCTTTTTTTTTGTTATTTCTCAATTTTCATAACCTTCCATTTGCTTACCTGGAGGGTGTTTACCTGGAGGGTGTTTACCTGGAGGGTGTTTACCTGGAGGGTGTTTCGGGGGTCAACGTCCCCAAGCCTTGCTTGGGTTGAATTTCAAAAAATCACTTATCAGGCTAATTCTGCAGTTTGTCCATTTGTAGCCTTTCGCTTTCCTGTGATTGACCTGTCATATGTGACCTGTTTCGAGAGTCTTCCTACCCTACAGCCCGGTTTGGGGCCACGCTTTTCTGGTGCTTGCCTGGTCAACTAGGCTGTTGCTGTTAGCAGACTGCTGGCTCTCATATCCCTCACAACCTGATTGATCAAGTTTTCTCTTGAGAACTTATACACTTGTTTAGGCAATATTTGTGATATCTTCTGATATCTGTGTCCATAGAGCTCCTCTTTTACACTTCCTCGCATATCTCTCACTCGAATTCATTGTTATGGTAGTGTGCAGGTTTTGGGACTAAGCCCTCTATTATCTTTCACGTATACATTATTATTTATCTCTCCTTCACTCCAGAGAATGCATATTCGATATTTTAAGATGTTTTCAGTAATTTAAAGGTTTTATTGGCTCTGTGCTGGCAGTAAACAATGTCTGTATGTGTTTCAGCTCTGATATCTCTCCTGTCTTGAATGGAGCCATTAACACCGAACAGTAAGTACCCTTTGCTAGAGAGCACCAGTGATTCAGTGTCACCACTGGCAGCATTTCTCGTTTTGAAATCACTCATTATTCACCCTGTCGTTTTTCTATCTTTCACAACATTTGCCTTATTGTGTTCTCTGAATGATATTTCAGATGACATTATTTCTACCAGGTCTTTCACATGTTCCTTTCGTTCTATGTTGTGGCTCTCCTGCTTTTTGTATAGAGAATCCCTTTTGAGTTTTTCATTCTTTCTACATCTCAAAAGTTGGAACTTGTAGCCATTGAACACCATGTTATTTTTCCACTGAAAGACTTTGCTCATATTTTCTTGAATTTCTTTCCTGTCCTCTGCCAGGTGACTTTCATTCTTATTGTTGTATATCATATGTTTCACGTAAATATAGAGGTTTATATCAGACTTCATCACTTCTGGCATATCGTTGACATACCCCAGAAACAGTAATGGCCCCGGTACCGATCCATGTGGAACCCCGCTTGTCGCACTTACCCATTCTGATGCCTCTTTCCGGACGATTATTGTTTCCTTCCTCTTAGATATTCCTTGATTCTTTGTAATAACTTCCCCGTTATTCTTGCCTGCTTCTCTAGCTTTTGCCCCGGTCTCTTGTGCAGTACTGTCAAGTAACTAGTAGTTACTAGTTATCAAAGGCACTTGTCAATAGACACTTGGCCAGGTGGTGGGTGTTTTTTTTTTTTTTTTTTTTTGTGGGTTCTCACCCAATTGTAGTTACAGGGGCCGATCCACAGCTCCCGCCCCGCCCTTCCTCATCGGTCGCCACCATGAGCTTTATCATACCTCTTCTTAAAGCTATGTATGGATACTGCCTCCACTGTGTGTTTGTGTGTGTGTGGAGTGGAAGGTGTTAGATCCTGCTGTTGTTATTTGAGAATACACTAGTGTTGAGTTACGGTCTTAAAATACTCTCCCAAGGAGGTTGATATTAATTCCCAAGCAGGATATTAAGACTGAGGGTGGAGTGTGTGGGATAAGACGAATGTGGGTGGGTGTGATAAGTTGAGGGTGGGTGTGTGTATGGGTGGGATGGGTAAAAAGTGTGCATGTGTTTTTGGGCCAGGATGAGTAAGTAGGAGGGCGGGTGTGTATGGGTGGGATGAATAAGATTAATGTATTTGTGGATGTTATCAGTTGAGGATGACTGTATGTGTATGGGTGGGTATGTGTATGGGTGGGTATATGCATGGGTGGGTATGTGTATGGGTGGGAATGTGCATGGATGGGTATGTGCATGGGTGGGTATGTGCATAGGTAAGTAATTTTTTGTAATTTGCGTATGTGTGAGTGTATATATGTATGTGTTAGTGTGTTGCCATGCCGGTGTGTATGTGGGGAGGGGGAAGAGTTGTCGACACCTCTCGGTAGAACTCTAATTGATCACTTGTCACTTAAAATACCATGTGGTGGTAACTTTCACCACTTGATAGCACTTAAACTCTACACTATATAAATAATTCAAATATCATCAAAGGTAAATATTACTTGGGTAAAAAGGGATACAGTATATACATAAGGTTACCTGTTGTCGCTTCTGGGGGTCACCGCCCCCACGACCCGGTCCCAGACCAAGCCTCCTGGTTGCTAGCCTAATAGATCAAACAAACTGTTGGTGCCCATTGCCCGCAGTCCAACGCGTGCACCACAGCCCGGATGATAAAGTTATTGGGTTCTCTCTTGAAGATAACCAGGGGTCTGTTGATAACCACCCTTATATATAAAAAGGGTGTTCCATTTATTGCATTACTTGTGTAAGTCTGGAGAGTATACAAGGTCACTTGCAAGTCTGGAGAGTATACAAGGTCACTTGCAAGTCTGGAGAGTATACAAGGTCACTTGCAAGTCTGGAGAGTATACAAGGTCACTTGCAAAGAAGTTACATGATACTATATTATTACCATGACTCGTTCAATAATTCAAGGAACTAGCAGCCCCTGAACCCATTATGGCCTTCTGTCCTCTTTGAACTACAACCCATGAGATGGGTATGGTAACGCACTTAGCTCACACACTGAGGTCCGTCGTTCGATCCCCGGTACGGGTGGAAACATTTGGGCGTGTTTCCTTAAGACACCTGGTGTCCCTGTTTACCAATCAGCAAATTAGTTACCTGGGTGTTAGTCGACTGGTGTGGGTCGCATCCTGGGAACAATATTAACCTAATTTGCGAGAAATGCTCTGCATAACCAGGGGTTTTCTATAGTAGTATGTCATTGATGTCATCTAGGTCTTTATAAGTTGTATCATTTACTTGTAGAAATAAAGATTATTATTATTATTATTATTATTATTATTATTATTATTATTATTAACTAAGGGAATGCAAAATATACTGGAGAAAGTGGTACACTTACAATTATATAGGCCACTTATCTCCACTGGATCTGTTGGCGCTGTATAATCCTACGGGTTTAGCGCTACCCCATAATGATGATGGTGTGTGTGAACTCATCTTTGGTTGCATGGGTCGAGTCATAGCTCCTGGCCCCGCCTCTTCGCTGGTCGCTACTAGGTCCCCTCTCTTCTTGCTCCATAAACTTTATCGTATCTCTTCTTAAAGCTATGTATGGATCCTGCCTCCACTACATCACTCCAGATTGTTCCACTTCCTGACAACTCTATGGCTGAAGAAATACTTCCTAACATCCCTGTGACTCATCTGAGTCTTCAACTTCCAGCTGTGACCCCTTGTTGTTGTGTCCCATCTCTGAAACATTGTCCCTATCCACCCTGTCAATTCCTATCACTATCTTATATGTTATCATGTCATCCCTATCCCTCCTGTCCTCCAGTGTCGTCAGGTTGAGTTCCCTTAACCTCTTCTCGTAGGACAAACCCCTCAGTTCCGGGACTAGTCTTGTTGTAAACCTCTGCACTTTCTCTAATTTCTTGACCTGTTTGACCAGGTGTGGTTTCATACTGGTGCTATATACTCCAATATTGGCCTGACTTACATGGTATACAGTGTCATGAATGACTCCTTAATTAGATGACGAAACGCTATTCTCAGATTTACCAGGCGCCCATATGCTGCTGCAGTTATTTGGTTAATGTGCGCCTCAGGCGATGTGCTCGGTATGATGCTTACCCCAAGATCCTTTTCTTTGAGTGAGTTTTGCAGCCTTTGACCTCTTAAGCTGTACTCCATCTGCGATCTACTTTGTCCTTCCCCAATCTTCATAACTTTGCACTTGCTGGGGTTAAACTCCAAGGGCCATTTGTCAGACCAAGCTTGCAGCCTGTCCAGATCCCCTTGTAGGCTTACCTTTCCCTCTTCCGTTTGTATTCTCCTCATTAGTTTTACATCGTTTGCAAACAGGGACACCTCTGACTCCGTCCCTTCCGCCATATTCACATATACAGGGAACAGCGCCGGACTAGGACCGACCCTTGTGGAACCCCACTCGACACGTGCACCCACTCTGACACCTGTGTGTGTGTGTGTACTCACCTATATGTGCGTGCAGGGGTTGATTCACAGCTCGTGTGTGTGTGTAAAATAGTACTGAGTGGCCGGGTAGTAGTGAGTAGGTACTGATGGTGTTGGACAAGTGTGTGGGCGTCACTTACGTAGGTGTGTGGATGGAGGTGCTGGTGTGTATAGTAGAGGGTGTGGGTGGCACTGGGTTAGAGTGTGTGGGTGGCACAACCCCTGTCGGTGCATCAGAGTTCAAGTTTCACTCGGCAGATGTGGGCGGCAGTGCCTGTGAGGGTGGTTGAGGGTGTAGGAAGCATCGGGCAGGTGTGTGGGTGGTTGAGCGTGAGTGGCACTGAGAAGGTGTGGGAGGCGGAGGGTGTGGGTGGCGGAGGGTGTGGGTGGCGGAGGGTGTGGGATTATAAACACTTAAATGTCAAGGTCAAGATGTCTATTCTCACTTGGGTTGCTTAAGGTAAGACTGGTTACCCACACCCACATTGACCCCCCCACCCACGCC
>WNWK01002105.1:197500-229213 GCA_009830355.1 Cherax destructor
CCCCAGGTAGATGTTACTTCTAGCCGGTTACGGGAGTCTCCTCCCCTGTGGCCTGGTCTGGGACCAGGCCTCCTAATAGTTGGTCTGATCGACCAGGCTGCTGGTGTCAGCCCCATGCAGACCAGCATGTGCACTTACAGCCTGGCTGATGAGGAGTTAACTTGATCTTAAGTTCTCTCTTGAAGACAGCAAAAGATTTTCAAGGGACTTCAAATGTTCCGAGTAATTCAGATGCTTGACTGAGTTTATACAAGCAGTGAAGGTTCTCTGTACCTTTTCCAGCTTTGTAATTCCGCCTGCCTTCAAGGGCTCTTAGTATACAGCAATATTCCAGTCTGGAGAGAATAAGTGGTTTGAAGGCTATCATCACTGACACGGTATTTCTTGTTTAGACTGCTCCCGTTGTCCAGCCTTTCATTTTCCTTGCCGCTGTGATAATAACATTGTTGTGATCCTTGCATGTGATATCCTATGACATTATGACTCCAGTCTTCTACATTAAACCTTCCCTATATTGAATTATTCGAGATTGTGTTGTACTCTGATCCAGTCTTTATCTCATCAAATTTTCCATAGTGGAGTGACTAAAATTTGTCTTCGTTGAACGTGATATTTTTTTGACTGGCCCAATGAAAGACTTAGTTTATATCAGTTTGAAGATTTGTTGTTTCCTCAACGGAATACACTCTTATAAAAATTCTACTACAACCATTACCCACCACCACTATCCACCACTACTACCTATCACCACCACTACCCTCCACCACTACTACCTATCACCACCACTACCCTCCACCACCATGCCATACCGGATGGAGGGGAAGAAGCGAGCTTCCACCTCTGACAGAACACTTTACGATACTTAATCTTCACTTTATCAGTACTTAAAATATCGTAGGCCTCGAGAGTGAATAAAGAAATTATTCTGGGAAAATTATGTACAAATATATGAGGGAATCAGATTATTTCTTAAAATAATATTGAAAGTAGTAGAAAACACAGTAGTAAGAACATAAAGAAGGAGCACTGCAGCAGGCCTACTGACTATGCTAGGCAAGTCCAAGTCACCTGGCCTAAGCTAGTTACCGAAGCCAGTCAGGTCCAAGTCACATCCACTTAAGAAGGATGGAGCACATCATCAGACCCACTAGGGCAAGCCAACCAGGTCCAACTCGTACCCACCCTCACGCACTCATGTATTTATCTAATCTATTTTTAAAACTACACAACGTTTTAGCTTCAATGACAGTACTCAGGGGTTTGTTCCACTCATCCACAACTCTTAGATAAGTTTCCTAGGAGGGGGATACTATGACACTATATGGGGTTACTACAATGATCAATTACACTACTAAGATCAATAAAAATCATAATGCACAACAGTTCACTTATGAATCTCGACTTTGTTCGTTCACCTGCAGCCCAGGTCTGGACTCTTCTCCCTGTGTCTTACACACACACGTCATGGCCGCATCCAGCTTTCTTAAAACTCTGTTACTTTGTCCCCAGCTAAAAGTAAATAATCAGACATGGCTTGGTTTTGTGTCTACGAAATACAGATAGGCACTTCTTACAAGTGGATAAGATGAGGCCAACAATCACATCAGTACTTCTTAATAACAGAGGCAATAAAGTCAGTAAGTTAAAGCAGCTGGATTCTGGCTGGAGCAACATTACATCTCCTATACAATGCTGCTTCATGTGGGGTCCAGCTGTTTTTAAACAGTGTTGATCTTCGGATGTATGAAGTGATGTCCTGGGTTGTAACACTATCCCCACTGCCATTAAGAAGTAGTGACCTTGGCACTTCTTAGTGATCTAAAAACTCTCATGTGTTCACAAGGATACAAAAGTTTGGTTACTTTTAGCTGGGGGTAGAGCAACAGTTAGTAAGAATTCCAGGAATGGTAAAAGGAAGAGGAGTTTCAGAATTGCTGAGCCAGGAAGGGGATCTCATGGGCTTCAACTTTTGTAAAGGACTCTGAGAGCATTTTGTGAGTACAAAGGAATCCAGACATATATTATTGCCTCATTCCTGTATACCTGGAGTATACCTGGTCTGAGACCAGACCTCGTGGTGGATTAGGGTCTGATCAACCAGGCTATTAATTCTGGCCCCACGCAAACTGACGTGTGGTATTTCAGATGTATATATGTAAACTCTTTTAACATTTGCAGTGTTTAATAAATGATTAATTTCATAATTTTTTTTCTAAGACTTTTTTCCCTTGAACCTTAATTCTCATGTATATTATTATTTCGTCTCGTCATAATAAAATTTTGTTGAAAATGTTGGAGTGAATCATTCAGTAATTCATTCAGTGATTCATTCAGTGATTCATTGAGTGAAGCAGTGCTATGGTTAAGCCAACTGTGTTCTGTTCTTCCTAACTCATCAGTGTTAGGAAGAACGGTAAGTGTAGCCATGATACCAGGAAGAGTAGCAAGGACTGCAAAAACAAAAACAACATCAGCTATGACAACAGCGTGAGCGATAATAGCAGTAACAATAGCAGACCTGTATCAACAACAGCAGTAGCAACAACAACAAAAAGTAACAAGGGTAAGAGGAGCATGTGCAACAAGAACCAGGGAGGAGCGTACAGAGGGAGGGTTGGTGGCAGAGGCAGGCACAATAAGCTGTCAGTGGAGGCAGGTCTGCGAGAGACAATGGGAGTTGCTTTTGTCTGGCAGTGTGTATGACACGGGCTCCTTGCCACATTACCACTCTCATCACCCACCCAGCCGCCATCTCCACCTCCCACCTCCATTCCGCTTTATAGTGGGGGAGGGGGAGGAGCGCGAGATTGGGTAGAGATGACCAGGAAGACAGAACACTCAGAAGGAAGTCAGCGAGAGGTAGAGATACATCTCGTGAGGGACAAGGGGCGCGATGATGGAATTAGTTCAGCTAGAGAGAGGGAGAGACACTGCTAGCTCGGGCGGGATGACATGAACCATGTCGCGAGATCTTATCCTCGACTCTTGTCGTGGCAAAAACTGCGGCCCTCCCTCCCTCCCTCTTTCCTTCCCTCCCTCACTGTCTCCCTAACACCCTCCACCCTTGTCTTCCCCATCCCTCCCTGCCCACTCCGCTTACTTTATGAGGCACAGCAACAAGCTAAATCTTTATTACTCGTATTTGTCTCCGTTCCTTGTTTTTTCTTTACTAAACACGCACACGCACACTCACATACACGCACACGCGCACACACAGCAACAAGGAGTCACAACTGGAAGTTGAACACGCAGATGAGTCACAGGGATGTTAGCGAGTATTTCTTCAGTCACAGTGAGTGATGTAGTGGAGGCAGGATCCATACATAGCTTTAACAAGAGGTACGATAAAGCTCTTGGAGCAGGGAGAAAGTGGACCTAGTAATGACCAGCGAAGAAGCACTGCCAGGAGCTATGAATCGACCCCTCCAACCACAAATAGGTGAGTACACACATACACAGAAGAGGTATGATAAGGCTCATGGAGCAGGGAGAAAGAGAGGACCTAATAACGACCAGTGAAGGGGTGGGGCCAGGAGCTGTGACTCAATCCCTGCAACCACAACTAGGTGAGTACAATTAGATGAGTACACACACACATACACACACACACACACACACACACACACACACACACACACACAATTGGAGGAGATATTCGTACGTTAATCAGTTAATTATTAATAATAGTAAAAAAAAAAGCATGGAACGGGTGGGGTTTGAACCATGGCGAGTGAGTTCAACGTACGTATCCTAAGTAAAAAAGTCTAATATACTTTCTGTTCGTGCAAAAATAGGTAACAATAAAGTGACATTTAGCGAATTCGTCATTTTTCTGTATGTTGCAAAGGTTTGTAGGCGATTTTCACAAGTGTCATTTGATGAATTCCCTTACCTTCGTGTGTGACTAGTTAATGGTCTAAGTCGGTCCGAAACGTCGCCATAAGTTTGTCCTGTGTGCTAGTTGTTTGTGCATCGTCGTGTGTCTTATGAGCTCCTCACATGTACAGTTCAGGAAATTTATTATAGGAAACGTTTCGCCCCTAGTGGCTTCTTCAACTAGTTTCAAGCTTCATTGGTCGTACTGATTCCCCGTAATATTTATCATGAAGTAATGATAGCATTGTACACAGAGAATAATGTACAAGTTAATAGTCATAATTTTAATTATTTTATTTATTGTGAAACATTTAGTGTTTTGTAAATCACAGTTTTTTTGTTGTATTTTTGATTGAAAATATATCTGGCTCTTTATATGCACTGTTTTAGAATGCATAGTTTCGTCTGTGAACCATTACTGTTTTGTTACCATTGGAATCACAGTGGAGGATCCCAGCAAAGGGAAGCGTAACATTATATGTAGATGAATGGTTCAGAGAACCGACAAGTTGATAAATTAGACACCTATGCAACACTTGGGTATCTTTATTGAGGAAACGTTTCGCCCCACAGTGGCTTCATCAGTCCAGTCCATCACCATTCTTCTTTGTATTGGACTGATGAAGTCACTGTGTGGCGAAACGTTTCCTCAATAAAGATACCCAAGTGTTGCATAGGTGTCTAATTTAGTAACATCCTCTTCCGTCTATTCCCACTCATCTTCACTCAGCAGTGAGTGGGCACTCGGGCAGTGAGTGGGCACTCGGGCAGTGACTCAGTGTCGGTGTAGCCCAGCTGCCCGGCATATACCCAGGTGTTGGTGCCTTTGAATCAGGTTTGTTTCTTGTGTAGGATATTATTCTTCAGGTGATTATATCAGGTATGATTCGCTGTACCAGTTGCACATTCTCTCATCTTGAAGGAGACTTTTAATATATTTGGTTTCATTCTCAGCTGTTCAATCATTCTGATCACTGCTGGTCTGTACGTGCAGACATGAAAGTGGCTGAACTTCTTACCGCCTTCTCACCTAGTTCGCAGGCACCTACTGTGCTTCCTGTCGTCTCTGTGGCCCGTCTGTCTGTTCAGCTTAAAGGCTTTCTTTGTCGACCCTCTTTATGCTTATGAGTATTTTTAACGTCCTGATCAAGTTTTACCTGACACTTTACTCCTCCTGGGACGTAAAGTTTGATTTGTTTTTTCATCACGCTTTCCTCGTGTGTGTGTGTGTGTGTGTGTGTATTACAATCAATAATAACTGTTGGAAGCTCCATACATACAACTGTGTTCTTAGGGTCCAAAACACCATCAACATTCCCTGATCCTTGGCCCTCATAACTCCAGCAGCATCAACAAAAACCAAAATCCTCCCTCCCATCCATACGGTCGAAATTTCAGCAGTGGAACCTCCACACTTGGACCTCTGGTGACCATGGTTGTAATACCCATCCCTCCTGCAGGCTTGCCTACACGTCACAAGAAAAGAGGTTGGGCAAGGAGGAAGTGTGAATTGTCTCTTGGTGTCTCAGAGTGCGGCTAAGGAGCACTCCGCTGCATTGCCACTTTTATGATAATGTCACCCGCAGCAGAAAACCAACATTTTTACCATCTTCAAAAATGAATTTTGCTCTTTATATATATATATATATATATATATATATATATATATATATATATATATATATATATATATATATATATATATATATATATATATATATATATATATATATATATATATATATATATATATTAATGAAATCACAAAATAAGTGGTTTTGAATCATTAACAGAATTGCAGATGGCCAGGACTCGATCCTGCGTTCCCATGCCTAGCCCTGTGAGAACTGAACAAAATACGCATCACTATCCACTGGACCAACAATCCTTCTTCTGTTAGTGATATATATATATATATATATATATATATATATATATATATATATATATATATATTAATGTATTGAGAGTGAGTTTTGTTTTATGTGTTATTATTAAATATCCTTCAAGTGGGAACTTCAAGTGGTTGCCTATTTTTTTTTTCTTTTTGCATTTTTTCCTTCCACCAACTTTTCGTTCATGTTTCGTTCATGACACGAGAAAGCCTTATCTGATCGCCTTCAGATGAACGATACTATCACCAGCTACAGTGAACGATACTATCACCAGCTACAGTGAACGATACTATCACCAGCTACAGTGAACGATACTCTCACCAGCTACAGTGAACGATACTATCACTAGCTACAGTGAACGATACTCTCACCAGCTACAGTGAACGATACTATCACCAGCTACAGTGAACGATACTATCACCAGCTACAGTGAACGATACTATCACCAGCTACAGTGAACGATACTATCACCAGCTACAGTGAACGATACTATCACCAGCTACAGTGAACGATACTATCACCAGCTACAGTGACCGATACTATCACCAGCTACAGTGAACGATACTATCACCAGTTACAGTGAACGATACTATCACCAGCTACAGTGAACGATATTACCAGCTACAGTGAACGATACTCTCACCAGCTACAGTGAACGATACTATCACCAGCTACAGTGAACGATACTATCACCAGCTACAGTGAACGATACTATCACCAGCTACAGTGAACGATACTCTCACCAGCTGCAATGAACGATACTATCACCAGCTACAGTGAACGATACTATCACCAGCTACAGTGAACGATAATATTACCAGCTACAGTGAACGATACTATCACCAGCTACAGTGAACAATTCCATCACCAGTAATGTCTGTTGCTTATATCGACCAATTCTGATACTATTGCGTTTTCTTGGGTCCAATAAACCATTCCTGAGGCAGTAAATTCTTGAACGTTGCCAGGTAAGGCGATTTGGCGTGAGAGTAATAATGCCGCTGGCTGCTGCGAAAATACGTGTTGTGTAATGGTGAGAGGTGAGGTTATTCTACCTGGGTGTTGTGGCAACACTGAGTGCTGCCACCTACCTGGATGTTGTGGCAACACTGAGTACTGCCACCTACCTGGGTGTTGTGGCAACATTGAGTGCAGTCATCTGCCTGAGTGTTGTGGCAACATTGAGTGCAGCCACCTGCCTGGGTGTTGTGGCAACATTGAGTGCTGCCATCTGCCTGGGTGTTGTGGCAACATTGAGTGCTGCCACCTACCTGGGTGTTGTGGCAACATTGAGTGCTGCCACCTACCTGGGTGTTGTGGCAACATTGAGTGCTGCCATCTGCCTGGGTATTGTGGCAACATTGAGTGCAGCCACCTACTTGGGTGTTGTGGCAACATTGAGTGCAGCCACCTACCTGGGTGTTGTGGCAACATTGAGTGCTGCCACCTACCTGGGTATTGTGGCAACACTGAGTGCTGCCACCTACCTGGGTGTTGTGGCAAGTTCTAAGGTTGGATGCTGCTACTTAGTTGATTGATTAATTGAATAAATGACTACCTGATTGAATGAATTACTCTTCCTGATTGCATGAATCACTACCTGATTGTCTGACTAAATTACTGCCTAATTAACTGTATGAATGACTTGCTGATTGAGTGACTATTTTCTGATTGAAAGAATTACCGCCGATTGACTAAATGAATGACTATCTGATTGAATGACCTGACTGAGTGGATGATCAGCTGTCTGACTGACTTATTGGGTGACTTGACTGAGTGGATGATCAGCTGTCTGACTGACTTATTGGGTGACTTGACTGAGTGGATGATCAGCTGTCTGACTGACTTATTGGGTGACTTGACTGAATAACCAAATACATACATAAAAAAAGAGAGAACAGTAAAATGGATACTGAGTAAGCGGGAGACAAAGGAAAGAGAAAGAGAGAGAAACTGATGTGTAAACATAAAAGGAGAGTAAAGCAGGAGATAATAAGACAGAAGGAGGTAGGGAGGTGAAGGAACAAAGGATGACAGGGAGGTATGTAAAGAATTTAATAGATGGTTGAAAGAGGTTCTTGGCAGGGGACTCAGGGGAAGACACCAAGAGGAAGCAAGAGACCAGGAGCAACGATGAATAGGGAATTAAGAACAGCCTACCTGGAGAGCACAAGAACATAACAGTGCAGCAGGCCTGCTTCCTTATAACTGTACAAAGTAGCGTCAAGTAGATGAGACACATGCACCTCACCTCTGGTAGTATACAACACTCTGCTGACTCACGTAATCGTAATGACACGATTGCAAACAAACCATACCACGGGTGGGGATAGAACCCGCGGTCAGAGAGTCCTAAAACTCCAGACCGACGCACTAGTTGGATGAATCTTGCTGTAGCCAGCTGGGTTCTATCCCCGCCCGTAGTATGTTTTTTTTTTAAAGTATGTTATTATGAGAAGTGATAATACTGGTTGACCAGGCTGGCACCAGACGAGCCTGGCCCATGGCCGGGCTCCGGGAGTAGAAAAACTCTCGAAACTCATCAAGGGTATCAAAGGTAAGGTAGGAGTAGCTGAAACAAGTCACAGAACGAGTGGGGATCGAACCTGTGGCAGGGTCGACCTGCTCCCGGTTTGTGATTTATTTCCAATCATGTTATTACTATTTCGTGAGTCATGACAGCTGAAATATATCAGGAGACAGAGAAGGATGAGGATATTGTCTTCCTCGACAGTAAGACAGCAAGCACCACAGTGACACATGGGAGGGTGCTGTGCCGACAGGGGGAGTGACAAGGAAACAACACACTCACTTGATGACACACACATGTGCATTATTATTCGGGAGACGTTTCGCCTGCTCAGTGGGTTTCTTCAGTCGAAATACAGAGGGAATAGCAGAAGTAGTGGAGATGTAGATGTGAGGTGATCAGTCCCTCAGTCTTGGTGTCTTCAGCTATATACTGTTGTGTATTATTCATCTAATTCTCGGTATTATATACCATTAATATTATGCTACTCCAGTTGATATAGAAACACCTGAAGAATAGAAGACAGAGGTTAATGGTAAGAAAGATGGTTGTAAATTAGACACACGTGCAACACCTGGGAATTTTTATTGAGGAAACGTTTCGCCACACAGTAATAATAATAATTATTATTAAAATTATTTCTACAAGTACATGTACAAGGAATACAGACCATAGCTGACATCAATGACATACTACTATGTAGAAAGCCCCATCTTATGCTGAGCATTTCAGGCAAATTAGGTCAGTTTTTGCCCTAACACCAAGGTACCTATTTACTGCTAGGTGAAAATGGACAGCAGGTGTCTTAGGGAAACACGTCCTAATGTTTCCACCCGTACCGGGGATCGACCCACGGACCTCAGTGTGTAAGCTGAGTGCGCTATCAATCGAGCTACGGGACATTCTTGGCTCAGTGGACATCCAATGGCTTCATCAGTCCAATACAAAGAAGAATGGCGAAGATCTACAAGAAAGGTGGTGTCTGAGAGGGCCCTGGTGACGAGTGGTATACCCCAAGGATCAGTGCTTGGACCTCCTGCTCTTCCTGATAAACATGAGTGACCTAAAAAAGAAATGGAATACCAAGTATCAGTGTTTACCTGTGACCTGTTTCAAGAGTTTTCTTACTCGCTGCCCTTTCTGGGGGGTGCCAGCCTCCCTGTTGTTTGTCTGGTCAACCAGGCTGTTGTTGTTGGTGGCGGTCCTGCCGCCCCTCATATCCATCACAACTAGAAAGAACCAAGTGAGTGTTCAGTACGACAATTAATATACTGCAAGAATTGTCGGGGAAAAAAATGCTGAGCCAGGAGCTGTGAAGTGACCCCGGCAAAAACAGGTAGGTGAGCACAACAAGGAGAGTTCAACCAGGTGAGTTCTACTTGGTAATATACAGACCTAGGTGAGTAGAACTTCTGGGAGAGAAACTCTTCAAGGAAGGGGGAGTGCCTTGAAGTTGAAGGAGTCTTGATAATAGGAATTGTAGCCAACCTGCGCTTCCTCCCATTCCCCAGGCGCTGGGGATGGGGTTTAGTTCTTCCCATTAATATAATCCTTTGTTGGACAAGAGACTATAATGGAAGGATTTTGATGTTCTTCAAATATGTTCTAGCTTAGTACATTATAAGACCCTTGTGCTCTTATGACTATTTCCATAATTTTCATAGTTTCTTTGTTATGGCTGAATGTGAGTCTAAACACTCCTTATAATAATAATAATAATAATAATAATAATAATAATAATAATAATGTAATAATCTTTATTTCTACAAGTACATGTACAAGGTATACAGACCTCGCTGACAACAATGACGTACTATATAGAAAGCCCCTGTTTATTCAAATCATTTCGGTCAAATTAGGTCAATTTTGTCCCCAGGATGCGACCCACACCAGTCGACTAACACCCAGGTACCTATTTTAGTGATAGATGAACAAGGACAGCAGATTTCTTAAAAAAAAAAAACACGTCCTAATGTTTCCACCTGTACCGGTGATCGACCCCCGGACCTCAGAGTGTGAGCTGAGTGCGCTACCAGTCGCGCTACGGGACACTACTTAAGTGTTCATAAGTAGTAATTTTGGTGTCCAGTATTTTCCAGGTATAGATTATAATGTATCTTTCTCACGTGCGTTCTGAGTACAATCCTGGGGACTTCAAGCACTCCCAGTAATTTAGGTGCTTAGCTGTGTTTATACGAGCTGTGAAGCTTCTCTCTACGTTTTCTAGCTCAGCAGTGTCGCCTGCCTTGAAGAGGGCCAATAGTAAACAGCAATACTCCAGCCTAGAGAGCAAGAGTAACCAGCCAGGAGCACATTTGGCTTGGAATCTTTTGTTTTAAAGGCTCTAGTTATCCAACCCATCATTATTCTTGCAGTTAGGTTAATGTTGTGCTCCTTGAATGAGTGATATGACATTATCACTCCCAGGTCTCTCACATTTGACTTACGTTCTATTAAGTGGTTTGAGCCAGGACTTTTTAATGAGTTACTTTTGGATGACCGAGGAGTTTCTCTGTTGGATAGAGGCTATGTTAAAAATTTCATGAGCCCTTAAAAGATTTTAATTAGAGCGTAAAAGAGCTAATACTATATGGTTACTTGTAGACAGCAACCACCCAGGGAGGTACTACCGTCCTGCCAGGTGACTGTGAAACAGAAACCTGAAACTGTTTTACATGATGGTAGGATTGCTGGTGTCTTTTTTCTGTCTCATAAACACGCTGGATAACAGGTATATCTAGCTACTTCTACTTACACTTTAGGTCACACTACACTGGCATACACATGCATATATATACATACACACATCTAGGTTTTTCTTCTTTTTCTTAATAGCTCTTGTTCTTTTTATTTACTCTATTGTCCATGGGGAAGTGGAAAAGAATCTTTCCTCCGTAAGCCATGCGTGTCGTATGAGGCGACTAAGATGCCGGGAGCAATGGGCTAGTAACCCCTTCTCCTGTACAAATCTACTAAAAACGAGAAGAAGAAAAACTTTATAAAATTGGGTTGTCTGAATGTGCGTGGATGTAGTGCGGATGATAAGAAAGAGATGATTGCCGATGTTATGAATGAAAAGAAGTTGGATGTCCTGGCCTAAGCGAAACAAAGCTGAAGGGGTAGGCGAGTTTCAGTGGGGAGAAATAAATGGGATTAAGTCAGGAGTATCTGAGAGAGTTAGAGCTAAGGAAGGGGTAGCAATAATGTTGAAGGATCAGTTATGGAAGGAAAGAGGGAATATAAATGTGTAAATTCAAGGATTATGTGGATTAAAATAAGGGTCGGATGCGAAAAGTGGGTCATAATAAGCGTGTATGCACCTGGAAAGAGAGGAGTGTAGAGAGAGAGAGATTTTGGGAGATGTTAAGCGAATGTATAGGAACTTTTGAACCAAATGAGGAGTAATTGTGGTAGGGGACCTAAATGCTAAAGTGGGAGAAACATGCAGAGAGGGTGTAGTAGGTAAGTTTGGGGTGCCAGGTGTAAATGATAATGGGAGCCCTTTGATTGAACTTTGTATAGAAAGGGGTTTAGTTATAGGTAATACATATTTTAAGAAAAAGAGGATAAATAAGTATACAAGATATGATGTAGGGCGTAATGACAGTAGTTTGTTGGACTATGTATTGGTAGATAAAAGACTGTTGAGTAGACTTCAGGATGTACATGTTTATAGAGGGCTACAGATATATCAGATCACTTTTTAGTTATAGCTACAGTGGGAGTAAAGGTAGATGGGATACAAGGAAAATAGAATCAGTAAGTAAAGAGAGGTGAAGGTTTATAAACTAAAAGAGGAGGCAGTTAGGGTAAGATATAAACAACTATTTGAGGATAGATGGGCTAGTGAGAGTGTAGGCAATGGGGTCGAAAATGTATGGGGTAGATTTAAAAATGTAGTGTTAGAGTGTTCAGCAGAAGTTTGTGGTTACAGGCGAGTGGGTGCGGGAGGGAAGAGGAGCGATTGGTGGAATGATGATGTAAAGAGAGTAGTAAGGGAGAAAAGTTAGCATATGAGAGGTTTTACAAAGTAGAAGTGATGCAAGGAGGGAAGAGTATATGGAGAGAAAAAGAGGTTAAAGAGTGGTGAAGCAATGTAAAAGAGAGCAGATGAGAGAGTGGGTGAGATGTTATCAGCAAATTTTGTTGAAAATAAGAAAAAGTTTTGGAATGAGATTAATAAGTTGAGGAAGCCTAGAGAACAAATGGATTTGACAGTTAAAAATAGGAGAGGAGAGTTATTAAATGGAGAGTTAGAGGTATCGGGAAGATGGAGAGAATATTTTGAGGATTTGTTAAATGTTGATGAAGACAGGGAAGCTGTGATTTCGTGTGTAGGGCAAGGAGGAATAACATCTTGTAGGAGTGTGGAAGAGCCAGTTGTGGGTGTAGGGAAGTTCGTGAGGCAGTGGGTAGAATGAAAGGGGTAAGGCAGCTGGGATTGATGGGATAAAGATAGAAATGTTAAAAGCAGGTGGGGATATAATTTTGGAGTGGTTGGTGCTATTATTTAATAAATGTATGGAAGAGGGTAAGGTACCTAGGGATTGGCAGAGAGCGTGTATTGTTCCTTTGTATAAAGGCAAAGGGGACAAAAGAGAGTGCAAAAATTATAGGGAATAAGTCTGTTGAGTGTACCTGGTAAAGTGTATGGTAGAGTTATTATTGAAAGAATTAAAGTAAAACAGAAAGCAGGATAGCAGATGAACAAGGGGCTTTAGGAAAGGTAGGGGGTGTGTAGACCAAGTGTTTACAGTGAAACATATAGGTGAACAGTATTTGGATAAGGGTAAAGATGTTTTGTGGCATTTATGGATTTGGAAAAGGCGTATGATAGGGTAGATAGGGGGCAATGTGGCAGATGTTGCAGGTGTATGGAATAGGAGGAAGGTTACTGAAAGCAGTGAAGAGTTTTTATGAGGATAGTGAGGCTCAGGTTAGAGTGTGTAGGAGGAAGGGGACTATTTCCCAGTAAAGTGGGCCTTAGACAAGGATGTGTGATGTCACCGTGGTTGTTCAATATATTTATAGATGGGGTTGTAAGAAGTGAATGCGAGGGTCTTGGCAAGAGGTGTTGGGCTAAAAGATAAAGAAGCAAATACAAAGTGGGAGTTGTCACAGTTGCTTTTTGCTGATGACACTGTGCTTTTGGGAGATTCTGAAGAGAAGCTGCAGAGGTTGGTGGATGAATTTGGTAGGGTGTGTAAAGAAGAAAATTGAAAGTGAATATAGGAAAGAGTAAGGTGATGAGGATAACAAAAAGAATAGGTGACGAAAGATTGGATATCAGATTGGAGGGAGAGAGTATGGAGGAGGTGAATGTATTCAGATATTTGGGAGTGGACATGTCGGCGGATGGGTCTATGAAGGATGAGGTGAATCATAGAATTGATGAGGGAAAAGGGTGAGTGGAGCACTTGGAGTCTGTGGAGACAAAGAACCTTGTCCATGGAAGTAAAGAGGGAATGTATGAGAGTATAGTTATACCAACGCTCTTATATGGGTGTGAAGCATGGGTGATGAATGTTGCAACGAGGAGAAGGCTGGAGGCAGTGGAGATGTCATGTCTGAGGTCAATGTGTGGTGTGAATATAATGCAGAGAATTCGGAGTTTGGAAATTAGGAGGAGGTGCGGGATTACCAAAACGATTGTCAGAGAGCTGAGGAGGGGTTGTTGAGGTGGTTTGGACATGTAGAGAGAATGGAACGAGACAGAGTGACTTCGAGGTGTATAAATCTGTAGTGGAGGGAAGGCGGGGTAGGGGTCGGCCTAGGAAAGGTTGGAGGGAGGGGTAAAGGAAGTTTTGTGTGCGAGGGCTTGGACTTCCAGCAAGCATGTGTGAGCGTATTTGATAGGAGTGAATGGAGGCATATGGTTTTTAATACTTGACGTGCTGTTGGAGTGTGAGCAAAGTAACATTTATGAAGGGATTCAGGGAAACCGGCAGGCCGGACTTGAGTTCTGGAGATGGGAAGTACAGTGCCGGCACTCTAAAGGAGGGGTGTTAATGTTGCAGTTTTATAACTGTAGTGTAAAGCACCCTTCTGGCAAGACAGTGATGGAGTGAATGATGATGAAAGTTTTTCTTTTTCGGGCCACCCTGCCTTGGTGGGAATCGGCCGATGTGTTAATAAAAAAAAATAATAATAATAATAATAATAAAGTGTAATGAGCGGAGAGATTGGGGTAAGAGGCAGGGGCAGATGCGGAAGTGAAGGGGTGAGGGGCGTGGCGGAGTTTAGGGAGTGTTGGAGGGGTGATGGGCGTGGTGGAGGGGTGAGAGGTGTGGTGGAGGGTGAGAGGCGTGGTGGAGGGGTGAGGGGTAAGGGGAGTGGTGAACGGGTGAGGGGCGTTATAGGGTAGTGAGGAGGGGAGGGAGGTGACAGGCTGTCAGGCGCCGAATTGGCCACAGCCGTTTGTCAATATTGTGTAGTGATGGAGGTGCCTGGTGTCTTTACTCCCTCCTTTTCTTACTTCCCTCCCTTCCCTTGCCTTCCTTCTCTTCCCTTCCCTTCATTTCTCTCCGTCTCCCTCTTCCCCTTCTCTTTCTCACTCTCATTTTCACTATATTTCTTTCTTCCTCCCTCTATTTCCCTACCACCATTTCGCTTTCCCTGTCATTACCTTCACCAGTCTCTCCCTCCCTTTTTACCTCCTTCCTTCACTCACGTTCCTCCTATTCCCCTCGCTCTTATTTCTCCCTCCCTCTCTCCATCCCTCTCCAACCATTTCTTCCTCTCTCCTTCACTCCATTTCCTTCCTTCACTGCACTTGATAGTAAGATTTAGATTTTGCCCCTGAAATGGCTAGTTTATTGTGCACCCCATGTCCATCCTGTGGATGGTAGTGGCTAGAAATAACTCCTGGTAGCACCCTGGCCCAACAGGCACATACCAGGGAACTAATGAGGCTTTGTGAAAAGTACTCACTAAACCAACAGATAATTGATCCCACTAGAAATGAAAATACCCTGGATTTGATATTCACAAACAACGAGGAATTAATCAGAGACATAACAGTTACAAAAACAATATACTCTGATCATAACATCATAGAAGTTCAAACTAGTATTAACTCAGGGTTAGGGAACTGCGACACTAATGTTAGAGACGGAATGTTCAGTAAGTTTAATTTTAATAACCATAGAATTGACTGGGAAAAAATTAACCAAGAGCTATCAGACATATCATGGGAATCAGACATGAGCACCCTAAATCCCCACCAGTGCCTAGAGAAGCTGAATACAGAAGCATACAAGGTATGTATGAAACACGTACCATTGAGGAAACCCCGAAGAAGATCAGATATAGAGAGAGAGCGTAGGAGATGGTACAGGAGAAGAAAACGGGTTACTGAATTGCTGAAAAACACAGTTATGTTGCAACAGAAAAGAGATAGCCTTAACCGAGAGATCACGGAATTAGAACAAAAACTTAAGATGTCATACCTGACAGAAGAAGTACAAAGGGAACAAAGAGCCATACAGGATATTGCAAGAAACCCAAAATATTTCTACTCCTATGCAAAATCCAAGCTAAGAACTACCTGTAGAATTGGACCATTATTGAGAGGAGATTCGTATACGGACGATGAACAGGAAATGAGTGAAATTCTAAAAGAACAGTATGAGTCAGTGTTCAGCAACCCACTAAATGACAGCAAGGTAGAAAATGCAGAAATATTTTCACTCCAGCAGAAGGCTGCGCAGACCACCTAACCGACATTAGTACAAATCCCATAGATTTCGAAAAAGAAATGGCCAACATGCCCACTCACTCAGCACCTGGACCAGATTCATGGAATGCTTTATTTATAAAGCAGTGCAAAGTACCATTAGCAAGAGCCCTTAGTATTCTGTGGAGAAAGAGCTTAGATCTAGGTGAAATTCCAGAGGCCTTAAAGAGTGCAGACATAGCTCCTTTGCATAAGGGAGGTAGTAGAGCACTAGCTAAAAATTACAGACCAGTAGCCATCACTTCTCACATCATAAAAATCTTTGAAAGAGTGATGAGACGGCAGATTACAAAGTTCATGGACCAGCACAACCAACATAACCCGAACCAGCATGGCTTTAGAGCGGGTCGATCATGCCTGTCACAGCTGCTGAACCATTATGACAGAATTACGGAGGCATTGGAGGACGACCAAAACGCAGATGTGATTTACACAGATTTTGCAAAGGCGTTTGACAAATGCGATCATGGAGTGATAGCGCACAAAATGAGGGCCATAGGCATTACGGGAAGGTAGGCAGATGGATTTTGAGTTCCTAACACAAAGAACACAAAAAGTAGTAGTGAACAGGGCAAGATCCAGCATCAGCGAGGTCAAAAGCTCAGTGCCCCAAGGCACTGTCCTGGCACCTCTGCTGTTTCTCATCCTCATAGCAGACATAGATAAAAACACCCAGCACACTTTTGTATCATCATTTGCAGATGACACTAAAATAAGCATGAAAGTCACTACGGTAGAGGACACTGAAAAATTACAGGAGGACATAAGCAAGGTCTTCCAATGGGCAGTGGAGAACAACATGACGTTCAATGGTGATAAGTTTCAGCTGCTTAGGTATGGAAAAAATGAAGAACTCAAAAGGAACACTATATACAAAACGCAAGAGGGTCACCACATAGAACGAAAGGAACACGTAAAGGACTTGGGAATAATTATGTCTGCTGATCTGTCGTTTAAAGACCATAACAAGACAAAGATCACAACAGCCAGGAAGATGACGGGGTGGGTATTGAGAACTTTCAAAACAAGGGAAATAATGCCGATGGTGACACTATTCAAATCGCTAGTGCTCCCTCACTTAGAATACTGCTCAGTGCTGACGGCCCCGTTCAGGGCAGGAGAAATAGCAGAGCTGGAACAAATCCAGAGATCGTTTACGGCTCACATTGAGCCATTGAAACATCTAAATTATTGGGAACGCCTTCAAGTCTTGAACATGTACTCATTGGAGCGGAGGAGAGAGAGATACATGATAATATATACATGGAAAGTACTTGAGGGCCTGGTCCCAAATCTGCACACTGCCATAACAACATACTGGAGTGAGAGATATGGGAGAAAGTGTAAAATAAACCCAGTGAGGAGCAGGGGTGCGGTGGGGACAATACGGGAGCACTGTATTAACATCCGGGGTCCCAGACTATTCAACATCTTACCAGAAGATATCCGAAACACGGCTGGAACCAGTGTAGAAGCCTTCAAGAGGAAACTGGACAAATATCTTCACCAGGTGCCAGATCAACCAGGCTGTGATGGATATGTGGGGCAGCGGGCCTCCAGCAGCAACAGCCTGGTTGACCAGGCAAGCACCAGACGAGCCTGGCCCATGGCCGGGCTCAGAGAGTAGATACTCTCGAAACTCTTCAAAGGTATATCAAAGGTAAAGGTAGTTTATTGTGCACCCCATGTCCATCCTGTGGATGGTAGTGGCTAGTTTATTGTGCACCCCATATCCATCCTGTGGACGGTAGTGGCTAGTTTATTGTGCACCCCATATCCATCCTGTGGACGGTAGTGGCTAGTTTATTGTGCACCCCATATCCATCCTGTGGATGGTAGTGGCTAGTTTATTGTACACCCCATATCCATCCTGTGGACGGTAGTGGCTAGTTTATTGTGCACCCCATATCCATCCTCTGGATGGTAGTGACTAGTTTATTGTGCACCCCATATCCATCCTGTGGATGGTAGTGGCTAGTTTATTGTGCACCCTATATCCATCCTGTGGATGGTAGTGGCTAGTTTATTGTGCACCCCATATCCATCCTGTGAATGGTAGCTTGAAAGAACATTTGGATACACAAAAGGCTTAGGAACTAGGCCCCAACAGAGTTAACAAGAGTACATCTAGATTTATATCTACAATTGACCCATCAGTTGCAAACAAATTTTGGATATTTGCTTTATGTCTGATATCTTATTTTCATTAATAATATACCTTGATATATCACTTAAGTTAAATGGATATTAGACACGTAGTGTTCAAGAATCATTGTCAGTAAGGGATATCATTACACTGCATCTGTCTCTATTTTCCACTGATTATTATAACTTGAGGTAATCAGTCCCTTAGCCTGGAGTAGATGTGTTCAGTCCGTCAATCTTGAGAAAAGTACAGCATATGCTGGGAGAAGTGGATTATATACTGGATTAATATTGGTAGAATTACCGACAATATGTTAAGTAAAAGGACACAAATGCAACTAATGTGACATTTTATTGTGGCAACGTTTCGCTCTCCAGGAGCTTTGTCAAGCCGTTACAAACAATGCATGGACACAGAGGGTATATATAGGCTTAAAGTGAGGTATAATACTAATGGTAGTAGTAGTAGTAATATTAGTTGAAGTAGTAGTAGTAGTAATACAGTATGGTACAACAATCAACTTGCACATGAGTAAAAGGTTATAAAAGCTATTACCTGGGTAGCATAAAAATAGGTTAGACATATTGGCGGTTGGATTTGCGAAGATCTGTTTCAGTGTTGCTTTTTTGTAATGAGCTTGTGTAGTATTAGCAGCTGAGACGTTTACTGTTTTCAGCAGGATTCTCGCTAAGACCTCAGAGATGATGAAGGTGCCGTTTTTTCTTTGTGTTAGAAACAGCGATTAATGCTGATTCAAGGCACTTGCGTCCGCGGAAATTAGGTTCTTTGATCACTAATCGGGCGTCCCTGAGGTTATATACTACAGACAGGTGAGTTAAAGCAGGAGGAGGTGAAGAAAAGGATGACCTGAGCTCCATTAAGACCTCAATATCAGCTACTATTTTAGTAAGATATGCGCACCCTAGCCTAGGTTCGTGGGAGACCAGCGTGCCCAGAATATCTCGCTGTTTGCTCTTGGCCTGCTAAATAATATAATAATATCTTTATTTACTACAAGTACATGTACAAGGTATACAGGCCTAGCTGACATCAATGACATACTACTATATAGAAAGTCGCTTGTTATGCAGAGCATTTCGGGCAAATTAGGTTAGTTTTGTCCTAGGATGCAACCCACACCAGTCGACTAACACCCAGGTACCCATTTTACTGATGGGTGAACATAGAAAACCGGTGTAAAGAAACACGCCCAATGTTTCTACCCTCGCTGTGTGAAGCGAGAGCTTTACCCACCAGACCACGGGGCCTGGTGAGTGTACTCTGTAGTCTGTACACGATAACAAAGTACTACCTCAACGAGTCACCAGTGGAAAAATCCACTAGTGTAAGTAGGTCGTGTCTATAGGTTAGGTTGAAGAATTCCCTGTATCAAATTTCTCATCTTTCACTGTTTTTCTCTGTAGGTTAGGTTAGGTAAGGTTCGTCAGGAAACAAGACAAGTGTTTCCTGACGCGGGTCTTAGTCAGATGATGACCCGCAGCTGGAGCTTTTGGTCATCTGACAGAGGCCTTCCACTGGCTTACCCCTCCACCCCTTTAAAAATTACAGTTGTAATTATAACCATTAGCTAGTTCTCTGTATTCGACTGAAGAAGCCACTGGCGGGCGAAACGTTTCCGTAATAAAGATTCCCAAATATTGGACATGTGTCTCATTCTTCATACTGTGGTTTTTCTAAACCAATTACATCAACACTCGTCTGGCCATGGGCCAGACGAGCCTGGCCCATGGCCGGGCTCAGAGAGTGGAGAAACTCGCGAAACTCTTCAAAGGTATATCAAAGGTATGCTTCAAGACTTTCCTAGGCTTTCACAAATGAAATCAAATCCTGACCAGCCGGGCTGTGGTTCGTACATGGGACTGCGTGTGGCCAGCTTCGACCCACCAGGAGGCCTGGCTTGGGACCAGGCCGCTGGGGCGCTGACTCTATAAAATATCCTTCAGATAACCTTTCTAGTATAACTAGGTGCACTGGCGGCAATATTTAGAAACTAAATCCTAGTGTAGGGAATGGTATTGTTTACCAGGTGATGTAATGCCAGGTGTGAGGTCTGGGAACGAGCCTTGGAGGCCATGACCTCGAAATCGTCTTCAGGTAACGAGCTACACATCGTCTTTCTAACCATCTAACATCGTCTTTCTAATCATCTAACATCGTCATTCAAACCATCTAACATCGTCTTTCTAACCGTCTGACAGTTACATATCGTCTTTCTAATCATCTGTCATCGTCTTTCTAACTTCCTAACAGCTACACATCATCTGTCTAACCATCTATCATCGTCTTTCTAACCTAATAACTACATATCGTCTTTCTAACCTCTTAACAGTTACACATCGTCTTAACCTTGTAACTGAGGTCTGTGGCCAGGGTCGCCCTCAAGACGATAAGGTCACTTGAGAGTGTGGAACCAAGCTGCATGAACCGTGTTTGAAATTATAGTGAGTTCCTCAAGCCACTTCTGATCCGCCGGGCCCTGGTGCATACGTTGGACTGCTGCTGCTGCTGCTGCTGCTGTTACTACTCTTCCCTGTTGCTGCTGCTGTTGTTACTACTCTTCCCTGTTGCTGCTGTTACTACTCTTCCCTGTTGCTGCTGTTACTACTCTTCCCTGTTGCTGCTGTTACTACTCTTCCCTGTTGCTGCTGCTGTTGTTACTACTCTTCCCTGTTGCTGCTGTTACTACTCTTCCCTGTTGCTGCTGTTACTACTCTTCCCTGTTGCTGCTGTTACTACTCTTCCCTGTTGCTGCTGTTACTACTCTTCCCTGTTGCTGCTGTTACTACTCTTCCCTGTTGCTGCTGTTACTACTCTTCCCTGTTGCTGCTGCTGTTGTTACTACTCTTCCCTGTTGCTGCTGTTACTACTCTTCCCTGTTGCTGCTGTTACTACTCTTCCTGTTGCTGCTGCTGTTGTTACTACTCTTCCCTGTTGCTGCTGTTACTACTCTTCCCTGTTGCTGCTGCTGTTGTTACTACTCTTCCCTGTTGCTGCTGCTGTTGTTACTACTCTTCCCTGTTGCTGCTGCTGTTGTTACTACTCTTCCCTGTTGCTGCTGCTTACTACTCTTCCCTGTTGCTGCTGCTGTGTTACTACTCTTCCCTTTGCTGCTGCTGTTGTTACTACTCTTCCCTGTTGCTGCTGTTACTACTCTTCCCTGTTGCTGCTGCTGCTGTTACTACTCTTCCCTGCTGCTGCTGTTATTACTCTTCCCTGTTGCTGCTGCTGCTGTTACTACTCTTCCCTGTTGCTGCTGCTGCTGTTACTACTCTTCCCTGCTGCTGCTGTTACTACTCTTCCCTGTTGCTGCTGATACTATTTCCTGCTGCTGCTGCTGTTACTACTCTTCCCTGTTGCTGCTGATACTATTTCCTGCTGCTGCTGCTGTTACTACTCTTCCCTGCTGCTGCTGTTACTACTCTTCCCTGTTGCTGCTGATACTATTTCCCTGCTGCGCTGTCTGTTCTTTTCTGATCTATTCCTGCTGCGCTGCTGCTTTTTCTACACTCCCTGCTGCAGCTGCTGTTTTTCTACACTCCCTGCTGCAGCTGCTGCTTTTTCTACACTCCCTGCTGCAGCTGCTGTTTTTTTCTACACTCCCTGCTGCAGCTGCTGCTTTTTCTACACTCCCTGCTGCAGCTGCTTTTTTCTACACTCCCTGCTGCAGCTGCTGCTTTTCTACACTCCCTGCTGCAGCTGCTGCTTTTCTACACTCCCTGCTGCAGCTGCTGCTTTTTCTACACTCCCTGCTGCAGCTGCTGCTTTTTCTACACTCCCTGCTGCAGCTGCTGCTTTTTCTACACTCCCTGCTGCAGCTGCTGCTTTTTCTACACTCCCTGCTGCAGCTGCTGCTTTTTCTACACTCCCTGCTGCTGCAGCTGCTGCTTCTACCTCCCTGCGCAGCTGCGCCACTCTGCTGTCGTGCTTTCTCTTATCCTGCTGTTTCTTATATTGCTGGTGCCGATGACACCGTTCCTTTGTTCTACCTGTTACACTTGTTTATGCTAATACTGTTGCTCTTACCGTTACTGTTATTGCTGTTGTCAGTGCCATATTGAGCCCAGGCTGACGTTTGTGGTGTTGGAAGTTTACTCTCTCCGTCTCCCTCCCTCCCTCCCTCCCTCTCCCTCCCTCTCTCTCTCTCCGTCTCCCTCTCTCCCTCTCTCCCTCTCTCCCTCTCTCCTCTCTCCTCTCTCCTCTCTCTCTCTCTCTCTCTCTCTCTCTCTCTCTCTCTCTCTCTCTCTCTCTCTCTCTCTCTCTCTCTCTCTCTCCCTCCCTCCCCCTCATTTATTTTATTATGCCGGTCGTCTCCCACCGAGGTAGGGTGACCCGAAAAAGAAGAAACAATTTCACCGTCACTCAGTTAGTCACTCCTAATTACTTCTAAACAATAAAATCAATTTTTCATCCATTGTCTTATGCAGAGTTTACCAAAGTGTATTTTTAAGGCAAATTCGGAAACATCAAACATAATCACAACCCTAACGTCGGGAAAGAAGATTTTAGAGAGCGTTTTACATCTTTTCGAAACGTTAGGCCGAAATTTATAACATTAATGGTATATATTACCAACATGTTCAAGATTTAGACGCAAGACACCCAGATGTTGCATATGTGTCTAATTTTCTTCAGTCAAATACAGAGGAGGCAGTAAAGACGATAGGTTAGGTTAGGTCAGGTTCGTCAGGCAACAGGACAAGTGTTTCCTGACGTGGGTCTTAGATGATGACCCGCCGTTGGAGCTTTTGGTCATCTGACCGAGGCCTTCCGCTGGCTTACCGGTCCACCCCTTTAAAAATTATGGCGAGTTATAACATCACTGCTTCTGCTGCCTTTCCTGTATTCCACTGAAGATGATGTGAAAAATAACACGTACAGTTCAGGGCATTAAATATGAAACGTTTCGCCCCGACTGAAGACGCCTAACTGTTACACGTCTCTTATCAACCTTTCGTTATTTTATACCATTATCATAGTTTAGAAAAACACGTGAGCAAACACTAACACATATTTATTAGAAACCATCAGTGGTATATAATAGCGTTAAGATGGAGAGTTACATAACGAGTGCATGTTGTCGTTGCTTGAACAGGAGGGGGTATACTGGAGTCTCTTGCTTTGTCTGTACGTGTGTCTGGTCCTGCAGAGTCGTGACTCGACGCTCAGGCAAGTGATTTGCTTAAATCACCAAGAAAGGGCAGTGGTGCGTCGTGAAGACGTCTCGGGAAGAAAAGGCACTTGTTGCTGAGCAGGGTTGTATTGAGACGTCTGGTGCTGTATTGGGGTGGAGTGAAAAGGGTGGGTGGGAATGGTCAGTAGGTGGGTGGGAATGGTCAGTAAGTGGGTGGGAATGGTTAGTAGGTGGGTGGGAATGGTCAGTAAGTGGGTGGGAATGGTCAGTAGGTGGGTGGGAATGGTCAGTAGGTGGGGTGATAATGGTCAGTAAGTGGGTGGGAATGGTTAGTAGGTGGGTGGGAATGGTCAGTAGGTGGGTGGGAATGGTTAGTAGGTGGGTGGGAATGGTCAGTAGGTGGGTGGGAATGGTCAGTAGGTGGGTGGGAATGGTCAGTAGGTGGGGTGGGAATGGTAGGTTTAGAGAAAGCTGCCTTGTTTGGGCTGGTAGGCGTGCTGCAATGTTCCTCCATACTTATGTTCTTAACTGAGAAGAACGTGCCCAGCATGGACCAGTAGGCCTGCTGCTAGGGAGCGGTTGTATGCATACTGCTCCCTCCATAAAGAACTTTTAAAAAGGCACAATACAGTGTCTGGAACAATATCAAAATGGTTACAGTATCGACAGGTTGGTAAGACACATAGGCAACAGTTAGGCATCTTTATTCCTAAACGTTTCTCCTACACAATAGGCTTTTTCAGTCGAGGGTTTGATTGGTGTCGTGGGTACGGGAGTAAATTCTTGGGTAGGGGTAGTTTTGATAAGGACCTGCCGTGTATGGGCCAGTAGGCCTTCTGCAGTGTTCCTCCATTCTTTGTTCGAGTACAGAAAGTAGGCAGGAGCAGTAAAGTTGTGAAGACGGTGTAATCAGTCCATCACCCTTGAAGACGTAAATTTGAGGTCGTCTTTACTTTCTGTACTCGACTGAAGAAGCAGTATAATGTGATCCTCATAGACAACGTTTTGTCCATACAGTGGACTTCATCAAGTCACAGACAGATCTGTTTGGGTGTTGTTGTTGTATGTTCGCCGGTACATCCGGCCCGGGTCTTCTCCAAATGGTGACCCGGCATTGGCCCCCTAGGTAGAGGGTGTCGGTCATCTTCTTTCTTTCTTGCTGTGGCTCCCCATGATGGGGAGTGTCTTCTGACGTCGCATCTTCATCAGCAGATCTTGGTACTTCAGGCTGTGGTTCTACCTACATAGGAAGAAGAAGGATGGGGGATAAGAAAGAGGGAAGTGAGAGAAAGACTGTTTAGGTGAAGAGTACATGAGTATTTATAGGATGGAGAGTCAGGTGGAGAATGTTGGGTAGGTTGTATATAAGACTGGCCAGTAAGTGACCACCGATAATGTTTGGTGGGTTGGATCTGAGACGGACTGCAGGGGACGGCCGGGTGTATATGTACTTATGTGGGATAATGAAGAAGTTTCTTGGCAAGGGGTTCGGCTATGTTATAAAAGCCGTTGTTTTGGTTGAAATATCGGCATTCCTTAAATCGTCCGATCGGACGATTTAAGGAATGCCTACGTTCAACACCGATATTCCCACAACCATTTAATCAACTACAGAATCGCAAGACTTATCGCCAGAGAAGACAACATTCAGTACCGCAGAATACTGGAATCATCACTTATCTGTATATCCAACAATTTCAACCAAAACAACGGCTTCTATAACATAGCTGAACCCCTTGCCAAGAAACTTCTTCATCGTTAACCTACATAACTACATACACACCCGCCCGTCCCATGCAGGTCCGTCTCAGATCCACATTGTTGGTAATTCTACCAACATTATAACTATGTATGTGACCCATCCGATGGAATATGACAGGAAAACAGCTAGCTTATGTTCCCAATGTGTAAATAACATAGAATAGTGTAGCGTCACACTACTGATGCATCCAATCTTACTAAATAATAAAAAAAACATCAACACCCACCTTCCTTTCCCCCCAACAAGCTTTTGATGGAGTTGGAACCCCGACCAGCACAGCCAAGGCGTTCAAGACCAGTCACGCCTCACAGCTGGGTTAAGTGCGACCTGCTTTTCACATGGAGGTGAGCATGGAAGGTAGTGCACGTTGAGGGAGGAGGATCAAGGTTATGCCTCACGTCGTACAAAGAGGCCCCATTGTGGGATCTGCCTCTCTCAGGTCTGCTGCCACAGCTCACTAGGCACCACAGGCCGTGAGAAGCAAGGTCTTACCTACTTTCATTGCTCACAAATGGTGTACTACTGCCAGCAATAGTGAGGGAGGGGGAGAGCACGTTGCAAAACACACCTTTGGAAAAATAAACACATAAGCAGTATAATGTGATCCTTTATTGACAACGTTTCGCCCACGCAGTGGGCTTTATCGAGTCACAAACAGATCTGCGTGGGTGAAACGTTGTCAATATAGGATCACATTATACTGCTTATGTGTTTATTTTTCCATTGTGTCGGTTTTTTATACCATTTATTTCCAAAACACACCTTTATTAGGGCAGCGTTTCGCTCTGTGTCGAGCTTTATCAGGACATGAATTTATGGTTCTAACAAAGCAAAACGTTTCTTAAATAAAGGCCTAGGAACTAGGCCTTTTGTGTATCCAAGTACAAAAGGCCTAGAACCTAGGCATTTTGTGTATCCATGTGTTGCCCTACCCTCCACAGGATGACTATGGGGCGCGTAATAAACTAGCCGTTACCGTGGCAAAATCTAAATAAAAAATCTAAATCTGCAACTCTTGTCTTTACTGATGGTATACAGTACCCACAAGTTAATAAAACACATATGTAACACCTGGGTACCTTTATTGCTGAAACCAGGTGTTGCACTTGTCTTATTCAACAGATTTATATTTTGTATATATAGCATATAATTTTTTTTCTTGAGAGCAGACAGATGTTACAGGCACATCAGCGTGACTATTTCCACCGAGGCCCCTGTAACTTCACATAGTAAAGCCTGCATACACAACTGTACATCAGATAATTAATCAAATTGAAACTTGATGAACATTTTTAACCATACAAGAAATCACTGTTCTCCCTTTCTGTTACTCACCAACGAATTGCATGAGAACCATGACGGGGACATCAACATCTTGGTATCTTGATGCAGGGTAGTCTTCAAGGCTTGCTTAACCTGTAGGCCCAACCTACTTCCACTAGGTTTTTTTTTCCACTGGTGATTTCACCTACTACTGCTCCACCTCGACTCTGCAGTATATAAGCCCCGTCTCCGCGAATATGCTGCACTTCTACCAAAATCGATGGACTGAACACATCGACTCCAGGCTGAGAGACTGATTACCTCAAATCCTTCCTCATCTTCCTCCGTTTCTCTACATTGGACTGAAGAAGCCACCGGCTGGCGAAACGTTTCCAGAATAAAGAGTCCCAAGTGTTGCACAAGTGTTTTAGTGACCCTGTATCCATCCTGTGAGTGGTAGTGACCTGTATCCATCGTGTGAGTGGTAGTGACCCAGTATCCATCGTGTGAGTGTTAGTGACCCTGTATGGTAGTGACCCAGTACCCATCCTGTATCCATGTTGTGAGTGGTAGCGACCTGTACCCATCCTGTGAGTGGTAGTGACCCTGTACCCATCCTGTGAGTGGTAGCGACCTGTACCCATCCTGTGAGTGGTAGTGACCCTGTACCCATCCTGTGAGTGGTAGTGACCCTGTACCCATCCTGTGAGTGGTAGCGACCTGTACCCATCCTGTGAGTGGTAGTGACCCTGTACCCATCCTGTGAGTGGTAGCGACCTGTACCCATCCTGTGAGTGGTAGTGACCCTGTACCCATCCTGTGAGTGGTAAGCAAAAAGATTACAAAGGTAAATAATGGATCCATGAATTGGTTTTAAGATCTCCCCCCCCCTCCCCACCTTCTCTCTCTCTCTCTCTCTCATTTTCCTGGAAAAGATCCTAATATTATAACTGTGTTTACTAATGAATGAGCAGAAGAATGGCTGGGGACTCGAACTGTGGTCCTGGCATGTAGCAGGCACAGCCCTATACCACTGAGCCACGACGGTTATAATAGGAAGGTTTTTACAGACAGCACTTCTGTGACTTGTTTGCACCAGCGGCATTAACTGTAACACTAATGTATTTTCCCACAGCCCCAGAAGCTTTCATGGTACATCTGTTCTCATACCTCTGAGAACAAGATAGCCCATACACTCAAGATAGCCCATACACTCAAGATAGCCCATACACTCAAGATAGCCCATACACTCAAGATAGTCGTAACGAATGAATACATGTATCATGGTTCGAGTCCCCGTCATGTACCATGGTTTCGAGACCCCGTCATGTTTACCTGGAGAGGGTTTCGGGGGTCAACGCCCCCTCGGCTCTGTCTGAGACCAGGTCTCATGGTGGACCAGGGTCTAATCAACCAGGCTGTTACTGCTGGCCGCACGCAAACTGACGTACGAACCACAGCCCGGCTGGTCAGGTACTGACTTTAGGTGCCTGTCCAGTGCGTTCTTGAAGACAGCCAGGGGTCTATTGGTAATCCCCCTTATGTATGCTGGGAGGCATGGTTTCGAGACCCCGTCATGTACCGTGGTTTTGAGTCTCCTTAGTCTTTTGTTTATTCATTGTCAGTCGTTCATTCCGACTCATCTGGAGTTTAGTGACTGAGTTAAAAAATCTGGTATCAATGATATGCAACAAATTTTAAATAATTTCCGAGATGAAAATCTCAAAGTGCGCTATAACTGTTTTAAAACCAAAATTTATAAAATATGTTAACCGTGGTGGCGGGTTGGAGGTGTGTAAATCTGTGCCACGTATGATCGTAAGTTTGGCCTACCTTCCCACCCATCCCAACTCTTAGTCTCTCTCTCTCTCTCTCTCTCTCTCTCTCTCTCTCTCTCTCTCTCTCTCTCCTCCCTCCTCTCCTCTCTCTCTCTCTCTCTCTCTCTCTCTCTCTCTCTCTCTCTCTCTCTCTCTCTCTCTCTCTCTCTCTCTCTCTCTCTCTCTCTCTCTCTCTCTCTCTCGTTGAGACCATCTCGGTTAAGTTGTGATGTAGAGTCCCCTGGGAAGACAGGTCTGGTGATTGTTAATATGCGACATGGCTGCTAGAGGTATTTGCGGCCCCCTGCTCCATCCCGCCAGATTAATTCATAATTTTATTGCCAGGTCAGCAATTTGGTAATTCAGCCGCTGTTAGTGGAATTTCTGCGATTTTCTGAGGTCCTTTATCGTGTGGGGTATTGATTGTGTGTGTGTGTACCCCACCTATTTGTACTCACCTATTTATGGTTACAGGGGTCGATTCGTAGCTCCTGACTCTGCCTCTTTTATGTGTGTGTATGTGTGTGTCTAGAGAGGGTTCCGAGGTTCAGGGCCCCCACGACCCGGCTGCTGACCAGGCCTTCCGGTGGATCAAAGCCTGATGAACCAGGTTCTGCTGGCCGCTCGTAGTCCTTTGTACGAACCACAGTTCCTTCTTGAAGACAGCAAGGGATCTTCAGGTAATCCTCTATATGGATGTCGGGAGGCTGTTGAATAGTCTTGGGCCACTTACACTTACTGTGTTCGCCTCAGTATACTCATTGCATCCCTGCTTTTCATTAAGTGTATTTTGCCGAGCATCTTGATTTCATAGGGAGTGATTTCTGTGTGAAGATTTGAGACCAGTCCCTCTAGGATTCCAGGTGTAAATTATGATGTATCTTTATCACTTTCTTAGCAACTTAGATGCTTGACAGAACTTATACATGCAGTGAAGGTTCTCCGTACATTCACTAGCTCTGCAATTTCGCTTGCGTTAAATGGGGTGTTAGTGTGCAGCAGTATTCCAAACTAGAGAGAATAAAAGGACCATCATTGGCTTGGCATCCCCCCTTGTTTTGAAGGTTCTCATTATCCATCCTCCTATCATTGTCCTCGCTATTCTGATAATGACACTGTTGTGATCCTTGAGGGTGAGATCATCTGACATTATCACTCTTGTGTAGTTAGAATTAGTTTTATTCACCGTTCGAGCTTTTATTTCTTCACTTTTGCATAGAGTAGTATAAATTTGTCTTCACTGAACATCATATTGTTTTCTGTAGCCCACTGGAAGATTTGATTTATATCAACTTGGAGATTTGCTGTGTCCCCGATAGATGTCACTCTCATGCAGATTTTAGTATCTAGTGAGGGGAGAATTCTCTCTCTCTCTCTCTCTCTCTCTCTCTCTCTCTCTCTCTCTCTCTCTCTCTCTCTCTCTCTCTCGCTATCTATCTATCTCTAAATACATAATATAGTGTAGATGCATACGGAAAATGCAGAACAAATATCAACACACATTACTGATGTATACACAATACATAATGACGCACAAAGATACATCCACAACATTAACACATTATTTGTGCTTACACAACATGAACTCTCACATTATTGATAAATACACAGCATAAACAGACACATTATTGATGCATACATAAGCACACATTATAGATGCATGCACAGTATAAATGCCTACTGATGCATACACAGTAAACATTAACACACATTATAGCAACATAAACAATACACACCTTACATCAACATACATATCATTACTGTACAGTTGATGTGAATTCATTAATGGAAGACCTCAGGACGCGCCTCTCCCTCCACCTGCTGGAGGAAATTGCTCATTAACTACTAACTACCTAATTACGGTGCAATTCCCCTTCGGGTACCAGAAGCTGTGGTGCTCATTGGTTAATACATTTAGTAATGTTTTGTATACATCAAGCCTGGAGAGCAGATGAGAGCAGATATAATGTTCAGTTCGGTCAGATTTATCCGAGTGTTATGTGTTTGTCGGAGGCTGGCCAAAGATCATTTGTTGTGTGTACTCACCTAGTTGTGGTTGCAGGGGTCGAGTCACAGCTCCTGGCCCCATGTGTGTGTGTGTGTGTGTGTGTGTGTGTGCGCGCGCGCGCGCTCTCACCTATTTGTGGTTGCAGGGGTCGAGTCACAGCTCCTGTGTGTGTGTGTGTGTGTGTTTTGTACTCAATTGTACTCACCTAATTGTGGTTGCAGGAGTCGAGTCATAGTGTGTGTGTGTGTGTGTGTGTGTATGTACTCACCTATTTGTAGTTGCAGAGGTTGAGTCACCTCTCCTGTGTGTGTATGTGTACTCACATATCTGTATTCATCTAATTGTGGTTGCAAGTGTTGCATTTCAGCCTTTTGCTATGTCTGTTAACTTGCTTTTTGAGTTCCCTCCCTCCCAGCCTCGTGGACTCTGTCGTGCCTACTCTTAAAACTGTGTATGAATCTTGCCATACTACTTCAAGGGCATTCGACTTCTTGGCCATCCTGATAATAAAGAAATACTTCCTGACATCCCTGTAACTCGTCTGTGTTCTGAGCTTCTAATAATGCCCTCGTGTACTTGTTTCCGTCTCCTTGAACAATCTGTCTTTGTCTACTCAATTAATTCATTTGAGTATTTTGTATGTCGTAATCATGTCTCCACTGAACCTTTTATCCTTTTATCCACTCATAGTGCATTGCCTTGAGCTCCGGGACTAGTTTTGTTGCAAACCTTTGCACTTTTTAAAGTTTCTTAATATGCTAGATTAGGTGTGGGTTCCATGCTGGTGCTGTGTACTCCGAGATGAGGCTGACATATGTCGTACAACGTAGTGAATGACTCTTGCTTGAGAGTTCTAATACACAGTGGTTATGTGTTTCTCATCGCTCTTGTCCTCTCATGGCATAACATTTGTGTGGTCAGTGGTCAGTGGTCACGAGTGGTCGCAGTCCCTGAGTGCTTTGGGAATTAGTGTGAGGGTTAATCATGGCTAGCTGCTGCAGTGTTTTAAAACGTGAGGTTGGAGTGCTGAAGGAGGAGGTCCTGCTTCTCCAGGAGGAATTTAGGAGGCTGAAGGTTCACCTCAATGGTTTTGGAAGAGAGGGTGAGGTGGCTGCAGTTCTGGAGGGGAATAGGGATACCAGTAGTGAGGTGCAGTCTGCCACTCCCTGCGAGGAGGGTGAAGGGGGGGAGGAAGAAAAGGCTACCAGGAGTGAGGTGCAGTCCAGCACCTGCTACAAATGGCGAGTGGTTCCCAGTAATGGCAGGAACATCAAAATAAGGAAGGTTAAGAGAGAAGACTTGAAGGTAGGAAATCGCTTCTCTGTTCTTCAGGATGAGTGTACTCCAGTGGCCAGTGAAGGTAAAGGTACTACTTCCCCAAGTGAAGGTAAAGGTACTACTTCCCCAAGTGAAGGTAAAGATATCAAGAGTAGCTACTTCCCCAAGTGAAGGTAAAGGTACTACTTCCCCTGCTAATAGAGGTAAGCGAATTCTTGTAGTAGGTGACTCACAGGTAAGATATATGGACC